>JANIJG010020798.1:8869-20748 GCA_024611175.1 Megaceryle torquata
AAGCCTTATACACAAGCCAGTAACAAGGGAAGAGCTAAAAGAACTACATTACATATTTCTAATACCTTAAATGTACTTGATCAGTTTTAGATTACTCACTCAACTGAGACAACTACAGCACTGAGAGATTCAGCCATGATTCTGCAGAGATTGTTATAAGTGCTTGTTCCTGGAATGCAAGGACACGATGTTAGGGACATACGAGTCCGTTAGGTCAATATTCACAAAGCTGTACCTAAGCCTTCTCAGAAAATAGAAAGACATGACACAAATATAAGCAAAGTAAATAAGATCAGCTCACAATGAAGTGCCAAATACACACTGTAGCAGAAGGAATAATTCATAATTCATGCCTTGAGGAAGTCCCATGGTCTATACCCCCTTTCTCATCTGTTTCTTGGTAACTTGGGGCATGTCATTTCATCTACCTATTACAGTTCTCTCAGTTGGGCAAAATTTAAGGTACCCAGTGGCTTGGGGGCATTAGCATCCGGAGACAGTTATCACTGTATGAGTCACTCCTTGCTATTCATTTTATTATAGCATGCATTGCTTTGATTCAAATGAGCTGCCCTATTAATGTCAACTGAACTACTTATTTAGAGGAGGATTAATCACAGCTATCCTATTTATCAGTGCACTGATTTTCTTTAATTTTATTCCTTGCCAGTTACTTAATCGTTGGTTCCTGGTACTATTAAAATATACCAAGGCATGAAGTGTTTTCCATAGTATCTAGTCTTAGAATTTAATATTTAGCTGTAACATTTGTGCCATTAACTTCTGCATCTTGGAGTCGAGAATAGCATCTGACAGAGCTGAGTTCTAGTCATCCAAACAAAGGGTGGTAATTTAATATGAGTCATATGCAAACTGTTACAGAACAAATGAGGTGGATGGAATGCTAACAAATACCCCTTAGGCAGCCCTAAGAAAACCCATCTCAAAGTACAATTCCTCTGTAAAAAGAGGAACAAAACTTTTAACTCGTATAGGACTGAAGGACGAAGAGACCAGGATTTCAAAAGGCACAAAAAGGACAGATTTTAAAGTTATTTAGGAACCTAAATCTCACTTAAATCATGGTCTAAGAGACTTACACATGCGTAGCCCAAATGTACAGCCTTTGCTTTGGAATATTTTGGAAAACCCCATTAGTGTTCTTTTTCTATAGGCGAAGCCACAGAATGCATCAGGGCTGTTTGGACTTCATGATGTCACAGGGGCAATGGGGAAGGAAAAGGGGGAATTAAAAATCCTAATCTGGATCCTGGAGCAGCCATGAGAACTGCACACCCTTTCTCCTCCCATTGCTTTTCTCCTACTGTATGATGTGGAAGGATCAGTAGTTAGCTTATCATTGTCCATAGCTGTACCTTCCTTTGTCTCACCGTGTTTGTGGCTTCTGAGTTAACTGGAGTGAATAGCATGAATTTTCAGGGTAATTTCTGCTAGCGGTGGCACAGGTTCCCTAGAGAGCGGGCCAGACGAACTATTTCCTTCATCACACTGCCTGTTGTCTGTGATCAGCAGCATTTATTCCAAAGTATGTGTTACTTAAGAGCCAAACATTAGCAGTGCTGTTACATGCAGTATTGTTCAGCCCACTCATCCACTAATTATTGTGTGAAAATGGAGCAGAACCCTTACACATAGTCATGGGATCCTGACCACCAAGGATCAACTTTTGCACATAACCTCAGAAAACATGGGACTGGCTCAAACAGCCCACCCAGGCATCTCAGGAATTTAAACAATAAGCTATTTTGTCCTCTCAGGATGTAACAAAATTAAACTTTTGGTGCTTTACAGCTCATGTGTGGATAAGATATGCATTTTTGCTACATGTTCAACATATTTTTCCCCTCCCTCCTTAGAGCTGATCTACCAGAGTGGAGATTGTTACTACTGAATTCAGGTATGTCTTAGCAAAATTGTCAACCATGGCAAGAAAAAATAGTTTTTGGCTTCTCCTGCTAGGAGAAAACCAGATCAGAATTCTATTTAATTATCAGCAGACACATACTTGCACTTGCCAAGGCCCAGCCCCCTCCGTGGATGTAAACAACGCTGCGCTTGAGGCTTTCATCTCGCTTTGCAGGAGGTTCAAACACTCTGACTTCCACTCCGTCAAAAACAGCATCTGTGATTTTAATGTCTTCAGAGGAGACAGACTTCATCTTGTCAAAGGTACAAATCAAATAATTCAGAACTGTCAAGTGATGGCTGAGTCTCAGATAGTGAATCAGGTGACACTAGGAAAAGAAAGAAAAAAAAGGAGATTTCTGTTACTTCAGAGCCTATCATACAACACTGCATTGATGTTTTATGCAACCGTCTTCAAAGGGAAGGTCCTGTATGAAAATGACTGTGGATACTTAGAATATCTTTCACTGAAAAATGAATGATTATCAAAGACCTCTAATGTTTTTAAAGCCGTATTAAAACAAAACCCCATCCACAAAAGATTCTCTGTTGTCAAAATAAATCAAGCCGACAGTACTACGTGGGTCAAGACAACTGCGAAGGAGCACTCAGATCCTCGCCTTTGAAAGATACCTCCAGAAGAAAACAGAACCTCACCAGCATGCTCCACTATGGGACTTGGGAAGCTTCTCGGACGAGTGCCAGTAGAGGGCAATACCACACAGGCAAATTTTTTGTGGTGGTAAGGTATCAAAAATGCTCTTGATTCACCCCAAAGCATCTCTTTCCACTTGCGAATTAAGAAAGTTCTTAAGGATTGTAAAGAAATTTGAAAACAAGAATGATCTTAAAAGAATATATTAGTTGTTTATTGGCTTGTCCTGTATTCACCTGCTGAATTGGGAAGGATCTGAAACGCTATCCAAGGAACCATGGCATGTTAGGGATTTTTTTTTTTCCAACCCCAGAGACTAAAGTACATTATTTTTTTGTTGTTGTGGGGGTAAAACACTATGAAAATTAAGAATGATCTGATCTTTCTGTCCCCTTATGGTAAAAGTAGACATATTTTATCCCCATAGGCTATCCAGGATTTTTATTTTTTAAACTTTATCCAGAATAGATGAAAACCCCATTCCTCTCAGCAAACAGTATTGGAATCCAAATGCACTTCTCCAGCCTAAATGGTCATGACCTGCATCCCCTGCATGACACTGCACAACCCCCCTTCCACTGCAGATTGCTGTAGGAAAAAAAAAAAAAAGTTTGATATTTCCCCCCCCCAAAATCTATGCCAAATACAATGGTCTGCTATGTGAATGGGTTCCAAAACAAGACTTTACAAAAAATAATTTTCTTTTCTTGCTTTAGCTTGTGGTAATATCGCCCTGCTGAGATAGTTTGGTGGGAATCCAAATTTTAAGATGTTTGCTGCTTTTTGGATGGAACATAACTTTTCTTTTTGCAAGGCTTTTCTCTGGGTGAAGAAACACAAAGTATCCACCCAGTGGAACAAATGCTGATTTCACAAGGTTGTTTGTATCTCTGAATTTCAGATCATGCTTTTCTCCCACCGTTACTTAAAATTCCCACAGGGAAACCCATTTTGAAATCTGAAGAGCCGTACACCTATAAATAATCTGGTACAAAATTTGTTGGGCTGCCACTGCTGTAACCAGCTAAAGATCTGATCCTCCCCGTGCCCCATGGAGGCTCCTGGGAAGGTAACCACTGGGAAGCAATTTGAGAAATACTGCCAGGGAAAACAACACTTTTATAGATTTTTAATTTTTTTTTTAAACTGACTGTGCTGCAATAAAGGTCCCATTTTAGTTTTCTCCTACTTTAATCCACATTCTTTGTAGATGAGATCACCACATGTTCCCAAGAATCAGAAATGTTTTATTTTCAAGGCTAGTTGGTGGTGTTTACCAAGAGGTGTTTTGCCCTGTTCTTTAAACTGCAGTGCACCGTGACCACTGAAGATTATCACACACTTTCAAGACTTTTTTTCCCTTCTTTCCTAGAATCCAAAAACCTGGAAGAGATACTTTGTACATCAGGGCACAAAAGCAAAAGTTTTTTTTTTTTTTTTTTTAAGGCATAGGCAGTTTTTTTCCAAGCACTTATTGGGCAGATTCTTTGTAAGTATATCTTATCTAATCAGCCTATTTCGTTGTCAGTTGTAAGGCATCAGGATTGCACTTTTTACTAACACAGAGCTAGTCCAAAGTTCTTACAAACAAACTTCTCATATATTTTTTTTCTCTTTATAAGTAAGTATTTAAAATACATACATAGTATCTTAGCACTCTGTCATACAACTACCGGCTGAAGATGTGTTTAATGGTTGGCTAACTCTCTTCTCTTGAAGAGAGTTGGCTGCCTCTCTTCAACTTACCTTGCCACCAAAAAGGCAGACACCTGCCTTGACTGTGCTTCCCTGGAATCTTTCTTGTGTTGGCACAAATGTGAAGCCTCGGAGAATAAACTTGCTCCACCAGCTCAGTATAAGCCCAGCAAAACCAGAAAGAGCAGCAAACTTCAGCCATATCACATCTTACTGATAAAGCAGGAAAGAGAGAGTGGGGGAAAGGATGGGACCAGGCCTCTTGGCCCCAGTCAACAGTTGGATTGCCTTAAATCCATTATGAAACTGTAACTGGTCATCTCATATGAGCAGTAAGTAGTTTGACCTTGGCTGATATATGTGATTTTTACCACCCTTCCTATGACAGCTGAGGACTGGTTTTGGCTATAAAATATAGCACCTATATGTGTGTGTGTGTGTGTGTGTGTATGCATGTGGAACTGGGGAGAGAAATGAGGATGTTCTCCACTGGGGAGAGAGTGAAAAGGAAGAGAAAGCAGAAGGACAAGGGAGAAATGAAGAATTTAAGGGACCACAGAAAAAAAAGTAAAGTCAAGCTCACAAAAAAGAGGAGATGAAAGCCCTGTGGGCAATTTGCCCAGAACTGCTGTGCCAGCCACAAGACACGGCACATGGAAACCTAGAATGGTTTCAGTTGGAAAGCACCTTAAAGATCACCTAGCTCCAACCCCCTGCCATGGGCAGGGACACCTCCCAGTAGACCAGGTTGCTCAAAGCCCCATTCAACCCAGCAGTGAACACTTCCAGGGAGGAGGCATCCACAGTCTCTCTGGGCAACCTGACTGTCTCCAGGCAAGCTGGCAAGATCACTCAGTCTAGGTCACGGTCAAAAGCTTTCCCATCTAACAACTGTTCTTATGCACCTGTCTGAATATACATTTTGTTTTCTGAACAGGTAACTCTGTGGAAACATGGCTGGTGAACTTCATGACACTATGAGCTGGATTAATGGGCTGATGCACACCAAGAGCTTAGCTACGGGGAAGCAAGACAGAGCTGGATGAGCAGGAGGACACCAGGAGAGGAGGTCTAGACAGGTTAGAAAGGCAAATGTAAGTATTTTTCTGGAGTTTGAGCCAAATCAGCAACTAACCACTGTGCATCTACTACAGCAGCCCTACTGACAATCTTCTGCTCATTTCTGATTGCAGCTTTTAATTTTAGGGCTCTTGGCTCCCCAGGACCCATAGCTGCAGGGTCAGCAGTGTGATTTACACTCACTGTAATGCCCCACAAGTCAAAGCAACCACCACAGTCTCTTTCTCTCTTACCAGGATATCCCCCTAACAGGGGTTTTCAGGTAGAGACAACTCAGGGATCCCCATGAGACTAAATGGTTTGAGACTCCACCTTTCTCCTGGTAAATTCTTTGGTGAGGGGTACCAGATAGTCAAAGATTTAATTGATGTAGGATAGAAAATTTCAATAAATGAAGAAAGGAGTCACGGTTGTAATAAAAAAGCAGAGAGAGTAACCAAAGTACTACTCTAGAGAGGCACCATTACATCCCCCTTAATCACTAATATCCATCCCTAAAATACTAGGATTCTTTTATTGGCTCCCCAGTTGGTAATTTCCCAAAGAATCCCAAATGCTCACTGCTGTTACACTTACCCCCTTCATGGACCTGTACTCCTTATTAGTTGCGTGTTCTGTATCACCAAACAAAAATCCAAGAAAGGTTTTCTGTTGCTAATGTCTCTTAACCTCTAACAGTACTCAGCACACTGGGATACTCTGTCCTCATATGACTTCCATAGCTGACACCAGCTGCCTTCACATCCCTGACCTTTAGCCACAGAATTATTGCAACAGGTCACATTCAGACTGCCCACGGAGGCAACGTGCCTCTGAAGCCAAGGCAAATGCATCAGCTGCTTCCTCCACTGCTTTTGCAGCTGGTCAGACCCAAGGCCCTGCACTGACCTTTCAGGCCTTGGTGGGATCGGGAATTAAGCAAGCAGCTCAGGCTCTTTTTTTCATGCAACACTAACCAGGACTGAGCCAAATCTCACTCATGACTCAAATGAGTAATGATGCTGGAATTGGGAGACTGAACTTTCCAAGACAAAACTTCCAACCTTAAAAGATGCAGGTGCAGTTGTCAATTCTGGCATCACTTTGCAAAACACGTTTCTTTAACGATGAAGTCCAAAACGTCAACTACAATATCTGAGGTCAATAACAGAGATTAGTGAAAAATAAACAGGGATCATTTCCCCCTTTAGTTGTGTGCAGAACACATTGTTTTGTGTGCATTTCAAGAAGTTTATCATGTTTAAAGGTGAATGTCTACTTTCTTGTGTTTTACAAAACCATTTCTTAATGCAGGTGCCTTATTGCATAGAAAGACTATCTATTTTTAATGCTGTCATACAAAGACAGTCCTCAAACAGAAGTGCTCTTAATTTTATGAATTTCCTTTAGAACTGAAAAGAAACCATGACTTTTTTACAGTTTATTAATTAGAAGCAGAAACTAGATTACCTCTTAATGTAAGGTTTTGTGCATATATCTACTAACCCATGATGATCTGCTTTTATACTAGAAAGAGACAAAAGTTACTGGTTACTGCAAATAAGGACTTCTAGCATGGCTCAGTTTCAGCTCAGGTGCTGCTTGCTTTGGGACCTACCTGACAACGATTAACAACTTGGTTTACTGTAAATCAATTCCAAGACCATGTTCTTGCATGCAAGAACCCCAACAACTTGGCTGGCTACAACAATGATTTACATCTGTCCAGGAGTCACATGCTCTGAAACACGGGTACAGAGATATTAAATATGAGAAAGAACTATCAACTGTTTTCTTTAATCCTGAATGTTGATGTCCCATGCTCTAGATTTTATTCCAAAACCAAGTGAGTGGCAGAGAAGCATGAAGGAATTGCTTGGCTGGTGAGGACAAATATGAGGATAGTTTTCTCCCCTGTACAGCTGCCTACCTTCTTCCATATATGTTTATCTGGTGGCCTCTGTGCCAACCCATCTGGCCTTCCAAACCTCTGCTAACAGCTGTCCCAGTTCCAAAAATTCCTTTCTTCCTCACCATGCACCAGAATAGCAAGTATCTTGACAGTGGTGTTCAGAAATAACTTATTTCAAAGGGCTTATTAAATAAACATATGCTGCTCTCCATACTCCGATAAAGGAGAGTGGTTAAGGGAAGAAGTGGAAAACACCTGCATCAATCCCGAAATGTCGCTTTAGACACTTCTTGGCCATCACTAGGTAAAACGATTGAACAATCTATGGCTTAATCCCATACTTAATTGTATGTGTTTGTCCAAATGTCAGTGAAGCAGAGCTCTGATTTACCTGTACACATACATATGTATGTACATCGTTTTTCATTTCTGAACTAAAACTGTATTATATCACAGTTTTCTGTAAAGACTTTACCATGTCCCATTTTGAGACAGGTGAGAGGGGCAAATTACTTTTAATCTCTCTCTCACTTTCACGTTAATTCATTAATGTTATTGAAGTTTAAGTTTTTCTGTTTTCATTCTAGGGCAGCACAGGACATGAAAGAGGGTGCACGAACAAGGCTCTGAAACCCCAGCTCGGTTTCCAGCTCTGCTACTGGAATTTTTGTGACCTGAGATAAGATGCTCCATTTCTTCCTACCTCTGTACCCCAGGAATTAAGATTAGGATAACAAGACTGGTGCCCTTCTGTAGTAAATTTTGAAACCTACTTACAGAAACTGCCCTATAAGTACTATGGATTTTTTTTAACCATGTGAGTAATACTTGAATGTTTGCTGAAGCATCTCTTGCAGAGACGGGACACTGAGTCAGTCCCAAGCTTGTAAAAAGCATTTGTAGCTGACTCGGACAAAACTCCACCTGGAAATACAAACCCTTCTAATTAGTGTGCTGAAAGCCAGTGACAGTCTTCTTATGTTGCATTGGTAGTGATTATTAATGCAATCGGAATACAGGCTTAATTGTCAGTCACCACAAATCTCTTTTCGAATAAGCAAAAGATAATCAATTGCATTTGAAGCACATGAAGTTTGTTTCATGCTCTTGGAAAAAGGATTACGGTATGTTTTGGAGATTTTAAAATCAGAATTGTACTTCTGTCTGCTAGCAAACCTACAAAGGAAAGTAATAAATAGCAAGCTGAAATCATATTCAAAAGTGGGTGAAAGTTCAGTGGTCACACTTTGAGAAGCGCTAAACCATTTGGACTTGCAGTAGCTGGCAGAGGAAGAAAAGGGAAGCTGAGGTCTACAAAAGGACACACATTTTATTTTATGTACACACACAAAAACTAACAAAGTAAATACTCAGGCTTAATTTTTATAATTCTAGCTTCAGTTCACAGTTCCTTCTTAATGACAGCCATTTATTCCTGATTTTGTGCTGTCTCTCAGTGTTGGAAAGACTCCTGAGCACTTGCAAAGCACCTTCTCTTTCAGGGCACCTCTAATGCTTCACTTCTTTCATGCTTCTGTGTAAAACCCACTTGTTCCTTCATTTGGTTTTGTAAGCTACCTTACAGGAATTACTTGCAGAACTGTAGAAGTGCAATTTCTCACCAAAGAAGGCTGTATTTCTAAGGCCAGAAATGAAAACAAATACAAAATTGCCACTTCCCCCTAAGAGGGACTTCCCCACCCCAGAGAGCAGGGACAGGTGTGGACACCTCAACCCTGCCTGACAGTTTGCTCCAGCTATACTGGGCTCTGTCCTCCTAGCTCCTCTTGGGATTATGACCTCCAGAATACCCCTGAAGAGACACCCTTCAGCCTCCCAGCTGGAGGCACCAGAATTCACCTGACTACGCCCAACATACCACAAACTGCATGGGTATATAAGCCAATATCAATATACATATATATATATAGCCACAGTCATATGATTTTCTAAAGATAGGTCTCCTTTGGCTAAAGGTTATGGCCTGGATTCAGGTGTTCCTGGCTGAACTGTTAGGTGTGTTTGCAGGCAGCATGGGGGGGTGGGGGGGGACGATGACACGAGGGTATCATGGCCTTTCTGTCTGCACTTACCAATGAATTTGGTCAAGCTGTGCAGTGCCTTTTAATTGAATTAACAACATGGAGTGTGAATGTCAAAGCCACAGTTGTTACTAAAGAATCGATCTATTGCAGGTAATGTTTGCACAATTTTCTTAATAGACATATGGGAGGGTATGCAAGCAAACAGAGATTATTCTTTCATCTGAGATATTCTTTGATTTGGTGATACATTTGGACCATGAGACGATACTCCAGTGGCTCAGATGAGTGGTCTGTAGTCCCAGACTCTGTCACTAAGAGTGGCAACCAGAGAAGCTATTCAGGCAGAATATACAATCTGGACACTCTGTGATCCACTCACCTCATGCATCCCAGCATCTGCAATTATTGTGTTAGGCATGTAAAAGGTACGTTCCTGTCTAGTCCTTTTGGTATCCACTTATGGGCCCTCTGCCTCTTAATTCATTTAATCTCTTTTTTAATATGTTGAAGTTCTCATCCACTCAATGTACAAGTTTTTATACATTTCAGAACCAACTTAGTAAACTGAAATATTGCTAGGAAATGGGGGGGGAAAAAAAAAAAAATCCCTTTCACGTATCTAGTACCTTACCTCACGCCTGACAGTGACTGATCGATCAGTCCTTGTAAAAGATCAGACCATCCTAAAAGAAAATAAAGTTCACAACTAAAGCCATGATTGTAAAGTTAGTGATCTCTGCTTTGTTTCATGTCAGCCTAGAAACACCGGCAGAAAATGAGGGAAACATCAGGAAGTGACATAACTGTCATTTCTGTCTTGTGACAAAATCAGGAATTCAGAGTTTTGTTTAGTGATACAATTCCAAATCAAGGTGGTTTAATCTTTGAAAGACTTCCCCTAGGTCTTCTTTCCCTAAGGCATTTTTAATGTCTCAGAATAAAAACCTTTTTTTTTTTTTTTTTTTGACCAAAACCCTGCAAGTGGGAAAGCAGGCTAAGCCACATCTAGTAAGATCTGCATCACGAAACCCAGAGAAGAGCCGATGCCGGCTTTCCTAAAACGCACACGCGTGATTGACCCATCAGGACGAAACCACGATCAGCCCGGGGCGGCCCTGCCCCCCGCTGCCCTCCCGTCGGCAGCCAGAGCCTTACAGCGGAACCCGAGTCCATCTTGCCCTTCTGGAGGCGATCCCGACCCGGTACAGCGGGGACCGGCCCCAGTTCCAGCCCGGGGCAGCCGCGGGTGCCAGCGATGCCGCCGACTCCCGCCGCGGCTCTGACCACAAAGCGGTGCGCGCGGCTCGGCTCTCCGGGGGGATGCGCCGGGTCCCCCTCGGGCCCTAGGGACCCCGAGATCGGGCCGAGAGCTCTGTGCTGGCCGCGGGGACCGCCGCTGCCCGCGGCGCTCCGGGCGGGACACCGCAGCTTGCCGCTCCCAGACGCCTCCGGCACTGGGGAGCGGACCGAGCCCGGTGAGGGGCTGGTGGTCTGTCCGCCGCTCCAGAGCCGGGGCCGGGGCGCCGCCTTACCGTCTGCTGCGCTGCCCGGAAGGTGGCATCCAGCAGCATCAGCTTCCAGGGCTCCGACAGGGTGCCGGGCAGCGGCAGGTACACGTAATACGCGGACAGGGCGGCCAGCGCCGTCAGCAGCACGCAGCTGGCCCGCATCGCCGTCGTCTCCCTCCCCGCAGTGTGCGGGGCCGCCTCGCCGCGGCTCCCGGCGGGGAGCGCACCGCCCCGGGGCCGGCCTCCCACAGAGGAAGTCCCGGCGTTTCCGTCCCCGGCCCGGCGGCCGCGTGCCAGCCCCGGCCGTGTGCCAGCCCCGGCCGGCGGCTGCCTCAGCTGCGCCTCGGCTCCGCGCCCGCGCAGCGCCGCCCCGCCCGGCCCAGGCTCCCCCCTGCCCGCGGGGAGGTTGCTCCGCGGAGCTTGCCGCGCCTCTCGACGGAGGGCGCGCCGCTGCTGCCGTCCCTGAGGAAAGCGCCGGTCGGTGCCTGGCGGGCTGTGGTGCGCACGGCTGCCCGGGGGATCGGTTCTCTACTGCAGCCGGGGTACCGCTGGGGAAGGGGCCGTGCCTGGCCTCGCCCCGCCGGCTGTCGAGGTGAGATGAAGGCTGTAACGAGGATCGATTCCAGTCATTCCTGGAGGATCCCAGATCCAGTGTGGTGGTGTAAGGTGGGTGCGTCTGCCACGCTGAGTCAATAACAAATTTTGGTTTAATACAGGAACATTTCTTGTACTGAAGACAAAGGGGATTTTCAAAATAGGTCTTCTTCATCCCCCAACGTTCAGGAAATATAAACACTATAGAGTTCAGCCTTGACACAAATGACTATTTAATACGTAGTTGATGTCCTCTCTTCGCCAAATTAAACTAGTTATTTAAATAGTCAGGTTCACATGCACTACATGTCTAATGTAGAAAGAAACTTTTTTTTGTAACAGCAACAGATGGAGGTTCTGTGATTTTCACAGCCAGTTTTGAGGAGTCAATGGAGGTGAAAGGGCCCCTAGGAAACAAGCTTTGTTGAGAAGGCAGCATGAGGTGAGATGCCCAAGGCCTCGAGTGTCCCTTTATGTACTATTTT
>JANIJG010020802.1:0-12474 GCA_024611175.1 Megaceryle torquata
GCCCAGGGCAGGGGTGGAGTCCCCGTGATCCCTGGAGGGGTTTCCAAACCCCCCGTGGAGCTGTGGTGCTGAGGGCCCTGGGTCAGTGGTGCCCTGGCAGTGCTGGGGGAGGGGTTGAACCCCATCAGCTCAAAGATCTCTGCCAACCAGAGTGATTCTATGATTCTATAATTCCACACAAGGAGAGGACCATTTACCAACCTGCCTGATCTAAAGGGATGTGGTGCAAAGGGGAGAGGGTTAAAACCAGCAGAAAAAGTATCCTGAGTCATAATCCTTCCCCAGAAAACTGGGATGCACAAGAGAGACACAGAATGCTGTGAGGAGCCACCCCGGGGGACAGGAGCAGGTTCAGCGGTGCCCACGCAGCGCTGCGGAGAGCGAATCAAGCTGCACGCGCAGCGCTGCCGAGGACGTCCCAGTCATTTTTAATTTCCCGGGGGTTCTATAAGAACGCAGCAGGACCCACTTTCACAGGAACTGGGCCAACAGCCTCAGCCTGTGAAGCCTCTGCTGGCACAAGGGATCGGTCCCCTGCTCGCTACGTGTGTTCAGGGACAGGATGTCACAGGAAAAACTCCGTTCCTGCCGCGCGCAGCTGCAGCCGGTTTCTGGCTGTCCTTGTCAACGGGGAAAATGCCCAAAGGCCAAGCAGAGAGTCCCGGCGGGGATCCTGCAGTGACAAACTTCTCCCGTTCCTCTGCTGTGCTGATGCATCTAAAAATAGGCGGGAGGCTGCTGCTCAAGGGCAACAAAACCATCCTAGCAGAGCCTTCGGGAACCGGTGCCTGCGCTCCGGTGAGAATCAGAGTGAGGCAACTGTCTACATGGAGCGCCAGGAAGGGGAGTGGGTTCTGGCCAGAAACAGCACCTGCTCTGCAGCCAGGGAGCTGCTGGATCACCTGTCTGATACACAGCACGACGAGGCACCAGCTGCCCGTCAGAACGGAGCGAGTGCTAAAACACTTCGCTTCTAACGGCTCCGAGTTGTTGTCAGTTTGGTGCATGAACCCGATTCTGAGAGTGGTTTACACCAGAAATGGTTCCAGCTGCTGATAAAGCCACCCCGAGCCAGGGCAGGGTCAAAAATAAACAGAAGACAACGGGACATTTCCCAAGCTCTCAGTCTGTCCTCATCTCACCCCGGTTACAGCAGGCGAGGGGCAGGCAGGATCCGGGCTGCTCCGCACCACAACTGTCCTGTGGTCCAAGCCTGGTGGCAGAGGGGTCAGTGGGGCAGGGGAAGGGAAATGCTGGAAGGGCTGAGAAGCCAGGGGTGGGTAGAGCAGGGGGCTGAAGGAAAGCAAGAGCTGTAGGACGGCTCCAGTGCATGAAGCAGCTGCTGTAAGATCACAAGGAAAAGGCTTTGAGAAGTCAGATCATGGAATCTTTTTGGTGGGAAGCTGAAGAGGGTCCCGATGGGAAGCCGGCCGAGTATCGACAATCACACCAATCTGGCTACGTGCCGATCCGTTTATTCTGACTGCGTCACTTGCTTATATAGTGGTTACAATCTGATCACACGTACATCAACTACTTTCACTGGCATTTGGCTACAAGCATACAAATCAAGCTCTAGGTTCATTGGTTATCTGCATTTGGGATATGTATTTTGTATACGTCTCTGTCATGGTGAGTGTACGCCCTGTACGTGCTGCTTTTCCTCTGCTCCCCTGCTTTGCTTAAGGTTGACTTCTTTCTTTTCTGCTCTTCAAGGTAACTTTAGAGACCCAGCACTTATGCTAACAGAGACCTAGCCAGACCTAAAATGGGGTTGTCCAATCCCTCAAAAGCCACCATATGTCCTTGTTCCACAAGGAATTCCTCTACATAAATACACTTGCAGTAATTGTTGTCTTACAGCTATTTAGGGGTCTCTTTCCTCGCCCACATACACAAAGGGATATAGTTAAATATAGTTGAACAGACTCCTTAGAATGCATCTGATATAATAGGTTGCACTGAAAATTACAAAGTAATGTAACAGTGGAAGGGAGGTTAGGAAAAATTGATTCCCCTTTCCCACATAGAATCATAGAATTGTCAGGATTGGAAGGGATGTTAAAGATCATCCACTTCCAACCTCCCTGCCAATGGCAGGGACATCTCCCACTAGAGCAGGTCCCTCAGAGCCCCATCCAGCCTGGTCTTAAAAACTTCCAAGGATGGGGCCTCCACCACCTCTCTGGGCAACTGTTCCAGTGTCTCACCACACCCATGGTGAAGAAATTCTTCCTAATGTCTAACCTGAATAGAACTCTTTCTAGTTTTAATCCATTCCCTCTAGTCCTATCACTTCCTGACAGCCTAAAACGTCCTTCCCCAGCTTTCTTGTAGGCCCCCTTAAGATACTGGAAGGCCACAATAAGGTCTCCCTGGAGCCTTCTCCAGACTGAACAATCCCAACTCTCTCAGTCTGTCCTCATAGGAGAGGTGCTGCAGCCCCTTGATCATGCCACCAGAAATGGTTAAAGGAAGTGGAGGAGACGATGATGGTCATGTAGGCAGATAAAAATTACACACTCCAGTGCCACATGCAAACTGTCAGAGGTGGGTGCTTCCACTGGGATATACCTGGGCATTCCTTGCTGCTTGGCATCATGCAACATTATTCCCTTTTATATGATTTAGCTTAACAGAACAAACCACATGTTATGCAGTATTAGAGTATTTTCAATTTAGATGCACTGTGAGGGGGGAAGACAACACTTTCTAGAATTCTAGTTCTTGTCTATTTTGCACTATTTCAATTAGAAAGATCAAATGGCCACATTTTCAAAGGTAATATAATGCACAACAAAGCCCTATCATCTGTCTTTATCAGAAAATCTATAGCTTTATAATTTACACAAAAATAGAATACACAGTTTATTAAGCTACAATATCTGTAGTACCACTTGCATCCTTATATGATACACTTTATCTCATTTTTTTTTCTCATGGGATACTATCATGGATGAAGGAAATATAGCCTATTCTCAAAAAGGTTGAATGTAACTATTGCAAAACCATTCTGAGAGTGGTGATAAAATGTAAGAATATGATGATTTACCAAATTTATATAACATAAATTCCAGATGCTTGTCATATGAACAGTCTTTTATGTTGAACCCACACATATGACATTTTCCCTGATTCAAACAAAAATTCCACACTGTAGATTGCATTTTTGGTTTTAAAATAAAAGAAATAATTGACCACAAATCTTTTGTATGATTAATCAAATTAATAACTGTTACCAGACCTGTTAAATGAGCAAATGTATTAATAATAAATCTGCTGTGCAAGAATGTATGTCATTTTCACAGATACTGTAGAAGTTATTTACGGTGAAACAAAAGCCAATTCCTGCTAAAAGATTTGACAAGTTAACTGATTAAGTGCACACAAAAGAGAAGTGTGGAAGAACCTCTCTACTCTGTATTTCCCAGTAGAAAATTTACCTTTTCTTTGGACTTGTCTGTCAGTTATTCTTTCCCATTGGTTTGGTTCTGCCATAGGAAACCTCATGTCCATCCATTGTATTAGGAATAGCTCCATTCTTACACTACAAAATCCTATTTTTATGATCAGAGAGTCTAATATTACACTTACATTAATGGATGTTAATGTCTAAGTAGGACCTCAGTAAAGCCAGGACTTGGGATATGGCTCAATTTCTTTTAGTAATTAATAAAGTACCAGAGCTATAATACTTATTTACAAAAAAAAAAAAAAAAAGTCAGCAGGCGTCAGCAAGCAGCTGTGTGGAAAAGAGGATGGGGGAGAATGAGTACTGGCAGTACTCATTTTCCATCTCGCTGGCCCTTTTTCAGCAAAGCACTTAACCACATGTTTAATTTTAGGCGCATGAGTAATCCTATCTCTGCAGAGCAAAGTGTGTGTTTCGTTCTCTTTGACTTTAATGGGGCTACTCGTAGACCTGTCAAATGTTGCATGCTGTGTGTGACACTTTCACAACTCCTTCCACCTCACTCACTGCTGCAGTGTCGCCTTTGGTCTGAATCTTTGCAAAGTGCGAGTCTGTCTTACACTGTGACCCTGTGAGCCTTATAGCCTTGTTCCACTTAATCGTATTCTGGTGGCTGTATCTGAAGTGTAGGAAAATGGACTGGGAATAACTGGGAACCATTTATTTATTCAGAGTATTCCCAGATCAACCAACACCAGTCTTATTTTATTGCCAAGCTTGTGGAGTCACGCTCCAGTACTCTGCTGAGTCAGGCTCTATCATTGTATTCAGCTGAAAAGATTTCTAGTAGGGATATTCCTTGATCCCAATAACTATCCCAAGGATTGATAAATATGTATTTCTGATGGACAGGACATACCCTACTCGGAAAGGATGTTTAGAGCAAAATAGGTGAACAACTAAGGCCCAGATCCACATTTCTGCACAGTTCTATTTGAGAATCTAATTCTGCAGTCATGTGGATGCTTCCAGTAAAAATGGCATCAAGGTAGTAGATCCTCATTCAGTTAAACATTTAAGAAGATGCTTACTTTAAGAACAAGATAAGTCTCTTTGAACTCACTGGGAATGAAACACATACTTAAGTACTCTACTGAATCAGGGACCTATTCCAGCTTTGGATCTACTGCACTGGAAGGTATCTACAGAGGCAGTCCAGCAATTTCCTATTGCTGCCTACATCTCTGTCTGCAGCTATGCTTATTTTGATAAATATTATATTTTTCCCACTTCGGTAACTATTTTTTTTTCCTTAATATGCAATGCACTCTAAGTATGTAATTGTTCTTGGACTAATCATGCTTTGAATTGAGTGTATGCATGGAACCTGAAGCCTGCAGTATTCTACTGCAGTCTTTAGATTTTTTCTCTGGCTCATTGATTGAATCATGACAAATGATTTCTTGAGCATGCTGCCTGCATTCAGCCCTAGCGACATTTCCAAAAGACTGCTTGTGATGGCTGATTTAATTTTCAAAACTTGCAGGGGTTATTTATGGGAAAACAAAAGCCCTTTAACAGATACCTAACAATGCATTTGTCTAGTTAATTCATTTACTGTGCAAAAGGGGAGAACACTCACCATCTCTTCCTGCATATCTTTTCTTATGAAATACTACATTTGGGTTTGAGTCATTTGCTTATCAATCTTTCATGTCAAAATGACTTTAGAGATAAAGACTAAAATCTTTACCACAGCTATTATGCAGTGCCAGTCAGAAAAGAGCCAGCATGGGATGCATAATTTGGCAGTCTGCTGCCATAGAAGGAGGCACTTTTCTCCCACCAGAATCAAAAGTAGACCTTTTGACTAGTGCCTGGGGGGCCCTTGAAATGTCCAGGATCAACAGTCACAAAAGCCACTCTCTGTTGGATCAAGACCAGCATGCATTATTCTAATGTCGGATGTATAGGAGTGCAAAACTGTACATAGTACATTGAAAAACTTTTCCTTCACTTGTGCACAGTTGGAGAATAGCTTGACATTGGAATTAGATCTCTTGATCAACATAAAAAATGCTTGACATTTTCTTTGGAAAGCTATTGTGTATGGACATACACAAGGGGCAATTGCTTAAAGTAAATACAAGTGACTTAAAGTCAATAAGGAGTATTTCCAAGGCTGACAAGGACTCAAGTTTTATAAAAGTAAATCTGTCTACTAGGCATAGAAAAGGCACTAAAAATTAGGGATGGATGAGATCATTCTGTTTCATTTCAAGCACTGTATTTTTGGTTTGAAAGTTCCAGCCTTTGCAGGATTTCTCTTTCAGCTTATTAAAGTTTGTGGGTATAAAAGAATCAGAGACTGGGAGAGATTAAGAAAATTTCCAAAAGAAGTACATTGTGTACTGTATGTGCAGCCATGCACTAGTTCATGCCAGCCTAGCCAGGGCATGTGGCACTCTTGTAAGAAAAAAGAAGTATATTTTATATGAAGAAAGGGAATTTTTCAGCAGAAACTTTCTTCTCCCCTCAAAAAACGTTTCAGATATGAGGGAAAAGACATATAAATGTAAACAAATTCTGCAAGCCTAATAATCCATCTGCGAGATAAACAAAACTATTAAAAAATGCTTAAACGTAAAAAAAGCTAACAATTCACAGACAAAATTTTGGTAAAGACAGACAGTCTGTGAATAAAAGTTCACAACAATAGAACCACAAGCTGAAGCTCTATTTTCAGGGTTAATATAAATTTGAAACCTTATGCACAAATTTCAAAGATATTTGTATGCCTCATAGTCTGTGATATTAAGGGGAATTAGGCATTTCAATGTTTCTAAAATATCATACAACATTCAAAGAGTTAGTGACACTTAAATGTCATTTGAATTATATTATATGGACACTTCCAAATTTCAGGTTCCTCTGTTATTCATCAAGTACCTTTTAAGGCAGTGTCTAACTAGTTATTTTTCCTAAGGTATGTATTTTCATGTAGATTTTATTCACATTACCTCATATCCTCAATAAATACAGATTTTACCCATTCTAAAAATGTGAGAATGTCACATTTGTACTTATCAGGTTGAGGCCCAGCTTTGGGTACAAACAGGAAAAGCAGCTCCCTGCTGCACCAGAACCCCGGTGTACCTTTGCTAGAGGGCATGCATTGGTTGTTCCACAGGCAGCACAAACCACCGCCTCACAGAGAATCAATTTCTGCTTTTGACTCCTCCCCTATTTCTCTGTGTCAGCAGCAAGAATAGGAAACCTTGCTGTCCAGATATTTTATTTGTTTTATAAGGGGTCTGTGAAGTCTGATGATCTGAGGATGAAAGTGTATTATTGAAATGAATGGAGAAGAAAGTCCATCTGGAGGATGGGGAGAGATAACAGGTCTTTCCAAAGTATCCTAGGATATCCCAAATTACCCTAAATACTCCCCTCCCATTGGCAAGTCTATGCCAATACACGTCATGCATATACTGAGCTCATTCTCATCTCACTGGCTTTGTTTAGAGAAAGCTGGCAGGACTGGGAATATCTTATTTTAAATTGTCTTGTGGTGGAGGATGATATAGTGTGAATACCAGAGGAGAGGGCTTTCCAAAAGTGTACTGAGTCTAGAGACACAGACATGTTGTCAAATGCAAAGTTTTTTACTGTCTCCTTACAAAAAAAAAACCCCAAAACTGTTGGCAACATGCAGGCCCTGAAAGCTGGACCAAAAATAACAATAATACAGAGACCCTTTGGCCACAGAATACTCTATGAAATACAGAGAATATAAATACTATCATTCCTGCTTGGGCTAGACAAAATGTTGAAAGATATACAGGGAACATAAAGACAGCCCCTTTCATCTTACTTTTTAAAGTAATATGACAAATAAAAAGTGTACTTAAAGCACTAGGATTTGTCTGGAAACAAAACAAGACTTAGTAAGTGACTTTAGTCCACTGTGTCCTCCAGGGAAAAAACGAAGACTCAGGAACAAGGGCTGCACACCCTCTAAAATATAAGCTTCAAAATCTAGGGCTTGAGATTTTAAAGCAATGGATACTTCCTCACTTACCCTTTCACTGCGATGGGGCCCCCTCAGTTTGGACATGCTTGGCGGCAGTGTAATATATATGGCTGCTTGCTTACAGTCTGTAGGTGCATGATGGTGAGAATCTAGGGAGAAGAGAAGACAGCTGAGGAGTAGCCCATCAACACGTGGACAAGGTATTGCAGGTACTAGAGGAAGGACAGAAAAATGTGGTTGTAAATATACAAACATGTACACAGTTTTAGCTAATCATTAATCTCTTGTGACAGGAACACCTGATCCTCAGTGAAATATATGGCACACCCACCTGTCACTTTCATCACAAAAAGGTGTATATGTCATGGTGAAAGTTTTCAGACCTCTCCCTCACTGCAAAACTTGGTATTTTTGTCCTTCTTCATGGTCCTCTGAGGTATGGAGATAGGTCCAGAGCAGGCCTAAAACGGATCCCATGTGGAGTGAATTATGAGCAGAGAATACATAATACATCTACATTTGTAGACTCTTTGGACCTCTGAGTCTTTATAGAATATAGTCTGCATATCCACTTCTCTTGGAGTCCTTCCTCTGGACAAGACCTGTGAATTGATATCCTTATTCTGAATACATTCATCCAGAAAGAAGTATCTGAAAGACAAGTTTGATTTCTGTGCTGATCTCTGCAGATGTTGACTAGACAAGAAAAGGAGAGTGATCAGTTTTGATAAGAGGGGGCATGGACTTGGATCACATGAATGATCTGTAGACTTGAGTAGCTTGTCTGATGAAGGTTCTGATGGGGACTGGTGGAAGGGGGAGAAGAAATAAATATTGAGCTTTGTGCATAAGGGAGAGAGAGACAGGCTGTCTCATTGGCATCTGACTGTCTGCTTATGGCCTCCATCATACTTATCTCTCTCTCCAGAGTGTGCAGCCAAGTGGGGCTTCATGAGACTTCTTAACTGTTGTAGTGCCAGAATGATTATGGGACCTGGTTTTCCAGACCAGGCTTGGTGTACCCTCCTCATATTCGTTTACATTAAAACTGCTCTGGCATTTTATGCTTCACTTCAGCTCCCACGGTGTGAGAGCTGGGTGTGTTTTCATGAGTCTCAACCTCATTACTAGCTTTTAGGAATATGCAGGAACTGCTAAAGTTCCTGCTACATGAAATACTTTCCTATGTCCCTGCCCAGAAATGGGTGAATAGCTGGATAGCAAGAGACAGTCTGTTCAATTAGGGTGTTGGGCTCTTGGGCCCTATAATGAAGGGTGGAGAAAAAGGACCCTTCTGTCTTTGGCATGGAGCAGTGATGGAAAATGATGTCTAAGGGTGCTTGCATACTCAGTAAGGACTCTCCCTGTCTCTTTTAGGCAGCTCCTTTTCGGGACTTTAGCTGGGCTGTCAGCTTCTCACAGAAGATTCTAGCCACTGCACACCATTCTCCCATGGAAGCAATCCTCTTATGGATTAAGAGTCATGGAAGAAGACAGGATAGGCCCATGAGGGAACTAAGCAGGTGGACAGGTATGAGAGTCTGTCCTGGAGCCTGGAGGAGGGTATCTGTAGGTCTAAGTCCTGTTAGAGATAGGGGCAGAGCATAGGACTGCTATCAGTGCTAAGGGCTGCACTGTGGACTCAAAGTGTGCAAGCAACTGCCTCAACACATAACTTCTGCTTTGCCACTGCAGCCACTCAAATCTGGCACTAGCAAGGGCAGTGAAAAACAAACTAGAGCTTTGGAGACAAGGAGCCCCATGGCAGTTTGTCAAGAGATTGTTTTGAAAATACACTTTAAAAGAAAATCTACAATAGATTGAAAACCATACAAGATATTCCTATATTGACAATCCTGACTGGTAAGAGAAAAGTGTTACTGGTTCTTCTAGTGGGATCCTTGAAGAGCTGGGAAAGGGCTTCCCTGTTTGCTGCATCTGGAGAAGGAAAATGATCTAATGGGTCAGGGACATTTCAGGTTTATCTGCACGTGATTACTAGACAGTATTTTCTATCCAATAAATACAAATGGATTCTTAGAATGTGAATCCACCTGAGGAGCTCACAGAAAGAGGGGAGGAGAGTTAGTGACTGTGCAAAAATTGGGCTAAGGCCTAACCACTACAAGACGCTTCAGTCTGTAGCCTTGCCTAAAGAGGTCCTCAATGAAGACCCAAGAGTAGAAATCCTTGTAAAACTAATGGTTGGTATCAGGGGTAGGGACAATAAATTAAACAGAGTATTTTATTGTCAGATTAAGCCTTTATATGATGCTAACAAGACAGTTGTCAATCATATAAGAATGTTATTTCACTATTTTATGGTTGTCCTGATTTGAGCTAGAACAGAACTAATTCTGTTCAGTGATTTTACTTTTCAGTTCTAACTGCACGTTCTGAAGCTAACAGCATATTTTCACAGGCAGTTTCTGCTTCCAGCAGTGAGAACACCTAGTGTTTACAGTTACTACCAAGAACTGGTGTGCAG
The DNA here is from genome assembly GCA_024611175.1 of Megaceryle torquata. Taxonomy (NCBI): domain Eukaryota; kingdom Metazoa; phylum Chordata; class Aves; order Coraciiformes; family Cerylidae; genus Megaceryle; species Megaceryle torquata. Next base: position 9,934 of record JANIJG010020802.1, read on the forward strand.
AAAGGCTATTGCTTATACTTTCTCCTGTGCAGAACAAGGTCACTACTAAATCTTATGTACCACATTGGGGGTGCAGAAAGTAGGAGGTTGCACCTGTGGGCAAGAGTGGACAGGACAAGTGACCTTAAACTGACCAACAAGGTATTCCACCCCATATACATCATATTCAGTATAAAGATGAGGGATAATGAAAGTCAATCTCTCTTCTTCAATGGCTGGTGTCCAAGGAGAACTCCATCAGTTTTGTCTTGGGTGTTCCTGAATCCAGTTCCTGTTTGCCACTGAGTCTAGCCTGAGACTGCATGCTCCAAAGCATCAGTGGTGACTGATGGTGACATAATTGCCATCAGGAGGTTGGGTTCAATGTTTTTTTATATATATTTGTATAAATTTCATTTTATTGTTATTATTTTAGTTAAAGCTGGCTTAGTCTTCCTTTATAATCTGTAACTCTGTCTTTCTTATTCTCTTTCTCTTTCCCTTTCCCTTTGGGAAGGAAGATGGGTTAATAGAGAACATCTGTCATTTGTCTAGTGGACAGCCCAGCCCTAACCCTTGATGTAAGGTGTGAATGGTGCGATTTCAGAGGGCTGCAAGTGATAAACGCAGCCTAAAGTTAATAATGTGCAAACTAAGGTATATAAAGAAAGGAATATATTCAAAATGTTAATCAGAGGGCTTTGGGATGAAAACACAAATGGAATAGAATTAGGATAATCCTCTGGAATCTCATGGTGTGCCCTAAAGTCTGGTTGCAAGAAATAAAAAAGCAAAGTCTTAAGAGAGAGATGTATCAAGGCTAAGGTGTACCTGCCAGGTACAGAAAAAGCAAGGAGATACAAGTCATCTGGAAGAGAGCTATATCTATACAAAGTTACTTATGCTTCTAGAGTGAAACTGTTTGAAACAGCTCCCCCAGTAATTTGCACAGCATCTACAATGGTTGCAGGTGGTCAAACAGTATTTTTTTGTCCAAGCTGCTTTTGACCCAGTTATGATGGCAGCACCAAGACCCCTTAGCAGTAAGCCTGAAGGCATGGTCCACAAATCCCTGTTAGGCTTTCAGTATACTTTGGGTTTCCTGATAATCATTAGGGGCATGACCATCAGGGGTTGGCCAAAGTCAGTAGATGCACAAAACTAGTGCTAACAGCAGTGCAGCTGGACATTTACCTTCCTCTTTCCCCCCAGCCAAAGACATTCAAAAAGGAAGGAGGGCAGAAGTCCCTCAAGAGCAAAAAGACTTTAGGCTGGAGCAGAAGCAGGGGTGAAGCTAATAAGATGGCTAGAAAGTATGCAGTTAATGGGTCTTGATACACAGAAATCCACTCTCAATTTTTGAGGTTTCAATATGGATATGATTCTCAAGTTGCTGGGGGAGGGGAACTTCAATCCATTCCACTTCTAACATTTTGATGCTAGTGCCAGCAACAGATGCCCAGAGCCTGGAGAGGGATCACAGGCCAGCAGAAGAGCACCTGAAGAGCAGCAAAGAAATTCCAGCCACTCCAGCCAGTAAGACAGCTTCACTGGAAGCCCAACACTATGCAAAAACATGGGCAATAAACGAGTGGATTTAGATGTGTACACTCCTTAGTAGGAGAGCAGATGTTGGCCTCTTCAGGGATCTGCTTGCCAGAGTACAGTGGAATAAAACCCTGGAGGGAAGAGGGCCCCAAGAAATCTGGTTAGTATCTGAGGTTTATCCCTTCAAGCTCAGGAGTGATGCATCCCAAACAAAGAGGAAGTCAGGCAAAAACAACTGGAGGCCTGCATGGATAAACAAGGACCTCCTAGACAAACTCAAATACAAAAGGGAAGACTACAGAGGGTGGAAGAGAGGACAGGTAGTCTGGGAGGAATACAGAGAAATTGTCTGAGCAGACAAGGATCAGGTTAGGAAAGGAAAATCTCTGATAGAATTAAATGAGTTTTCACTGGCAAGTGCTCCAAACATACATGTTAAGGCACATGGAAAATAAGGAAGTGATTGGTGAGAACCAACATGGTTTCACTAAGGGAAAGTCAAGCCTAAAAAATTCGGTGGCTTTCTATGACAAGGTTGAAATCTTGTTGGATAAGGGAAGAGCAGCTGTCATCATCTACCTGGACTTGTGCAAAACATTTGACAATGTCATGCATGACATCTATGTCACTAAATTGGAGGGGCATGGATTTGATGATGGACCACTCTGAGGATAAGGAATTAGCTGGATGGTTGCACTCAAAGAGTTGCAGTCAACAGCTTGATGTCCAAGTGGAGACCAGTGACAAGTGATGTTCCTCAGGGGACAGTATTGGAACCAGAACTGTTTAATATCTTTGTTGGTGACATGGACATTGGAATCAAGTTCACCCTCAGCAAGTTTCCCAGTGACAGCCAAGCTGTGTGGTGTGGCCAACATGCTGGAGGGAAGGGATGCCATCTAGAGGTAGCCTGACAGGTTTGAGTGGCAGGCCTGTGCAAACCGCATGAAGTTCAACAAGGCCAAGTGCAAGGTCCTGCACCTGGGTCAGGGCAATCCCAAGCACAAATACAGG
>JANIJG010020802.1:12574-31945 GCA_024611175.1 Megaceryle torquata
GGCCAAGTGCAAGGTCCTGCACCTGGGTCAGGGCAATCCCAAGCACAAATACAGGCTGCACAGTCAGTGGCTGAGAGCAGCACTGTGAAGAAAGGCTTGGGGTCATTGGTTGATGAGAAGCTCAACATGACCTTGCAATGTGTGTTTGCAGCACAGACAGCCATCCATATCCTGGGCTACATCAAAAGAAACATGACCAGCAGGTTGAGGGAGGTGATTCTTCCACTTTGCTCTCATGAGACCCCACCTGGAGTACTGCATTTAGCTCTGGGGTCCCAACAAAAGAAGGACATGGACCTCTTGGACAAGTCTAGAGGAGGGCCACAATGATGACCAGAGAGATGGAGCACTTCTATAATAACAGGGTGAGAAAGTTGGAGTTGTTCAGCCTGGAGAAGAGAAGGTTCCAGGCAGACCTTATAGCAGCCTTCCAGTACCTAAAGGGGGCCTACCAGAAAGAGAGGAAGGGACTTTTTGAAAGGCCATGTAGTTACAGGACAAGGGGTAATGGTTTCAAACTGAAAGAGGGTAGTTTTACATTAGATGTAAGGAAGTTTTTCACTGTGAGAGTGGTGAGACCCTGGAACAGGTTGCCTAGAGAGGTTGTGGATTCCTTCTCCCTGAAAGTGTTCAAAGCCATGTCGGATGCAGCTTTGAGCAACCTGGTCTAGTGGAAGCTGCCCTTGCCCATGGCAGGGGGGTTGAAACCAGATAATCTGTAAGGTCCCTTCCAACCCAAACCATTCTATGTTTCTATGATTCTGTAATTCCTCACAGGCTTTGCAGTACCTGGATAATGCAATTTTGCAATGCCTTCGTGAAGCACTGACTTTGTGATGCTCTCTGAGGATACAGAGCTCTCCAATACATCTCACTGTAGTTCTTTTCTCAGTAGAATAGTATTATTCTGTACTGCATGAATTGCCTGAGGCTATGCAGACTGAAAATACAAGACTGCCAGTTGTACAAGGAAAAACAGAAATGAAAGAAGAAATTTTTAAGGCAGTTCTTTGACTGTGGATTCTCTTATAACAGTTTCTTGACAAACCATGACTGGCTATGAATGTTGGAGTCCTGAGATATATACATCTACACTGGCATCACAGATGAGACTGCAACATAATTTTGAAGTAGGCCAGAGAACTTTAAATCGCTCAGATATTGGAGTAGCATTGAAACCAAAGGATCATCAGATTCCAAACAGATTCTAAATCAAAAGTCACCAGACTCAAAGGAGGTTAGAATAGCATTAAGATAATGGATGAGTTATGCATCTCAGTTGCTTTCCTCTATAATTTCTTCACATTACAACCTTATGTATATAAAATAACATGATCACTCTTAGTTTTCTTTGTTCAAAAACTCCAAATAGATAAGAATACCAATTTACATTCAAGATGCAACCTAGATTTCCTTCCATTTATTTTTCACCAGTCAGTGGAGCTACTTCAGCGTAGTATTTTCAGGGGGGAGCAATGGGGCTATTCCTGCTGCCTCTGGAGCCCCATTTTCTGCTTCTTTGCTGTGGTATTATTACTGAACCCTTATAGCTGCTTTCTGTAGTCCTAGAGAAATACCATGCCAGGCCTGTGTCTAGGGCAATCTGGTGATCTGTGGCTGGAATAACTCAGCCATGGCCAGTATTGCAGTGTGGAGTCACAGTATCAAGTAGTGCCATCCATGCCAGGTCAGCCTGCATTGTCCAGAGCAGTGTCAGCTCTTGTCACTTCATGGTTATTCCCACAACTAAGGCTTTTAACTGAGAACACAGAACAGGTTTGAACAAAGTACATTTGTTTCATTATACATAGTGTCACATGTAATAATCAGATAATGGGTGTAACAATAACATAAATATAACTTGAAAAACTAATTCTTCAGCCCAGCTGCGCACTTCATCCTAGCTCAGTAATTTTACTAAATTTTGCTAGTATCACCATTAATTTGTCATTTCTTAAGATGACTGCAATGGCACAGGGGTGGATATCTAGGTCAGGCTCAGGTCAGAGGAAACTCATTCTCTAGAGACTAGGAGACAGTGACTGTGGAGCCACACTTAGCAACTAAAGCAGTCCATGACTTCAACAGACTGTAGTATAACTTCACACACAGAATCACACAGAATGTCTTTGATTGGAAGAGACCTTCAAGGTCATCTAGTCCAACCTTCAACCCAACAGTGCAAGCTCACCATTAAACCATGTCCCTAAGTGCTAGGTCCATACACCTTTTAAATGCCTTTGGGGATGGCGACTCCAGCATAGCTCTGAGCAGACCATTCCAGTGTTTGATAACCCTTTTAGTGAAGAAGTGTTTCCTACTATCCAGCCTAAACCTCATCTGGCACAGGTTGCATCCATTCCCTCTGGTCCTGTCACACATCACCAGGGAGAAAAGGCTGTCCCCCTCCTTGCTCCAACCTCCTTTCAGGTAGCTGTAGAGAGCGATAAGGTCTCCCCTCAGCCTCCTCTTCTCCAGACTAATCTGAGGCATAGAAAGTAGTCTGAGAGTAGTCTGAGGCATAGAGAATAAGCTGAGTATTCACTGTGGAAGATGTGAATCTATGCCTCAGACCACTCTCCACATGTTCAGAACAGGATGATTCATGCAGCTTATCTAAATTCATCTCCTTGCTCTTCAGGATCACTATTACGTGTGGAAAGGGACATATGGTCACAAAAGTAGTTACTCCTATACTTTCCTTCCCTGCTATTGTTCAAAATACCTGTGCTGTGTTCTGCTTCTCAGATGGAAAAGGCTTGCTTTGGGAAATATCTGAATACAGGCAAATGGAAACCAAAATGGGAGTGGATATTAGGTCTATGTTAAGGAACTTTTCAACTATCCTTCCTGTAGTACACCAGCCTGACAAACAAAAATGTAGAATAAAGACTAAGATAATCACAGAAACTTTATAAGGTATATATATCAGAGCAACTCAGTTATATCTGCTGATGTGAAACGGCTGGAGGTGCTGAATCCCCTAATAAATGAACCCTCATGATGAGATTTACAAGAGCTCTTGATCTGTCATCATTCTGGGTGCATCTGTCACTTGCACCTGGTATGAATATCTTAGTTAGCTATCACATATCACTTTCATGGGGTCCAGCAGGACAGCTGGAATTACTTCACCTTTGTGTTGAGGCCTTTAAAAGTAAAACATGGTTTATATGATTGTCATTGCTAGCATTGTTTAGTGCTGGATTCTCCTAAAACAACAGTAGGTCCACATTGTTTGTTGACACTCAGCTCACAACCAGCATTGTGAAGTTGATCTGTGTTTCTTTCTTCCCTTTTACAGGCTGTCACATTCAGAGTCGGTTGTAGGAAAGAAGATCCTCTGGGAAACTATTTCAGCCATTATGTGAAGCTTGTACTTTGATGTAAGCATTTTATGTGCATCTCTTTGTGGGCCACCAGCATCGCACAGAAGGCTATTCTTTTACAGGTGTTAGGCTAGATCAGCATATGACTTGAGCTTTCCATTATATGTTGTTTCTTTCTTTATTCTGATGCTACTGTCACTACAAACGTGTGATTGCTAAGGTGCTTTTATCACGTCAGTATCCTGAAGCAACAAAACTGCTTTGTTTCAAAACCATAGCTCAGCCTGTGTCAGCTTGGTCCCCTTCTTTAGGAAAAGCTCTGTCTCCTAAAGGCTATCAATGGCTATGTGAAAGATGGGAGACTGATGAAGAGCCTTTCACTTAGATATGATCCAAAGGAGTGCAGTACAGACAGGAGCTGTTGCACAACATGATCAAGACTAGTAGTTAGCACTATTGGAGCAACTTTCTGCAAATGGAACAGCACACAGTTGTCAATGTGGCCCAAGATTTGGATCTCTTTGTTCAAGTTTTCTGCATACTGTTTGAAATGTTCTCCACAAACACAGTCAGACTGTCCAGCTTGTTATATGGAACAGTACTGTGAACTGCCTACTTTAATTCAAGCAGATTTAAAATGGAAGAGCTTTAATTTCCACATGTAAAAATAATGGTATGCACCTCTAAATCATAATTTCTCACTGAAGTTATTTGCTACAATATATGATACAACTGATTTTTAATAACTGATACAGGTTCTCAAAAAAAGCAACATTTACAGATTTTTGGCAAGTCTCCCAGTCTATGATTCTGTGAGAGTGACATTACCATGATTTATTCCCCAGATTTATGAAGCACTTACAGTTTAACATAACAAAATTATCAGGCATGTCACTTGCAATCAAGTAATCAATACAATTATCTATAAAATACAAATGGTGGATCTAAATCATCTGCACATTTCTTCACTTTTATTTGAAAGTTATATTTCAGATATAATATTTACATCATTGTAAAAATGCTGTGGAAATTCTTTATGTAGAAATTCCCTCAGACAATTTTTCTGTAATGTGTTACATAATAGGTCAAAGTCTAAAGGCAAAAGATTAAAGGTATTATTCTTCCAGGTGAATAATGCCTTTATCAACTTTCCGTTTCCCATATTCATATGACCTTAATAATGTTCCTTTATGTTCCCTCAACATTAATTTCTGATTCAGTCCTCCATGTAATATTACACACCAGTCTGTGATTATGAAGTGCTGAATTTTCCCCCTTATATTGAGTTTTCTTTCCTATTGCTTCCCAGTTTGAATTATTTCAGCATCTCCCATCTTCCTGAACACTAGCTTAGTGAAGTCAGAAAAGGGATGTAGGGGGTATTTTTGCTTCTGTTATGCCTTATTCTTTCTTCCTTGCTTTTTCTTTACTCATCTTTTTCACTTTTTTTTTAATCTTTTTTTTTCTCACTGTCTCTCATGTACATGCATCCAGGTATTTGTTTTTATTCACACAGTGAATCTTTCATTTTTCCAGAAGAGTTTGTGTCAAAGAGAATAAAATCTTTGGTGAAAAAGAAACACAGGGCAAACAGAATGCGAGGAAGAGGAAACTGAAGAAGGGGGCACTGTTGAAGCACAAGGTGAGCTGTGAAGGGAGGCAGCACTCCACAGAGGTGATGGTGCACGTGGGCCAAGGCAGAGCGAGGATAACCAGAAAGGTCAAATGTGCCTAAGGCTTGCTGGCTTCTGCCACTCAAGAAAAAAGTGGCAGTGTCTGGAAAGAGCCCAAGGAAAAAGACAGTGTGTGGGGAGAGAGAAAAGTGATGACAGTGGGTGTGAAAATCTCACACTAAAGCTCTTGGCTGTGCAAGGGCCTGACTAACACCTTCCATCTTCCCACTCACATGGGCTGATCCTGGCTTTCTCTTCCAGCTGGCCTTTTGCATTGGCCAGAATTTTTACTGAGATGAATAATCTGCAGCTTAAGCCTTTTCATGAGTTAGTTAAATTTAATTTTCAAGACATCTCCACCCTATCTCTCTCCAAAGAACATCCATGAAAGAGTGAACAAACTCTTTGATGTACATTTCATTAGGAAACCTACTCACCTCACAGTCAACATCAAAGGACAACATCCATAAAAATACAAATGTCAGTGTAATGAGGCCCAACAAGAGTTCATTGAATAAGACAGCTTGGGCCACAGGTGAACTAAAGGAGGAAAAAGGAAGAGAGTGAGATATAATAAAGCACTCAAGCATCCATAGAAACATATGTAGCTCAAGAACCTGCATGTAATAAGTCTTCATAAAAGGGATATTGTGCAGCTTTACTGAGCAGTTCCAAGGCATTACATAGTGAAATAGAAAGGAGGAAGAGGCATCCATGCTCAAAAAGGTTATAAAGCTGACGATGTTAGATCACTACAGTGTTGAGGACATGGGGAAAAGAAGTCAAAAAAAGAAAAGATTTTTCAAAGAATATACATTGACTACTCTTAAACTGGCCATGCCCAGTTTGCAAAGGTAGAGAAGATGAATTAACTAGGACCACTTTCACATTCAGGACTCAAACAGGATCTTGTGGTAACCTGCAAGTTTATTTTCTGACTAACAAAAATTGTAGGAAAAAAAGGAAACACGTTACCCCAGAAAACCTAATGAAGAAACCTGACCAATGAAAAGTTAAAAGAAATTTAACATGACAACATGATTCATCTGAATAAAATAAGAGATGTTTACATACTGGAAAACTTAATAAAAAATTATTAGACAGAGAGCCAGTTGTGAGGCTATTCTTTCCACAGTTCCCTGTCTTTTTGGTGTGTCACACTGAACTTCTCCAGAATGTATATATAGCAATTTTTATATGCTCTTATTGAAATGATAAAAACTTGATAACAGAGTCACCTCTAAAATGTAGCTATATGATATCAGTTTGTGGGAATCAAGCAAATTAAACGGCAGCGTAGTTACTGACAAATTCAAAATACTTTCAGTAAGGTTCTTTTTGAAAAATATGCAAAATCTATTGTTACATGAGCAAGTTAACCCTTAAATTGTAGTGACTGCATAAATCAGAAAGTGTATCAGTCTCCTTTCCTTTGACCACGCTTGTATGTCACACCTTTTTTCTTATAGCTCTTCATCACACAAAGAATTGTAGGTATCTCAGCTGACAACACTTTTGCACACTATAAACCTCAATGGTGTATATGTTCTCAGTGTAAATAATAGTCACAAAAAAGCAAGAGTAATAATAATAATTACAAATTAATTAATCTCTTAAACTTAGTATCATGGTTTGGGTGAGAACAGAGCTGGTTCTGTTCAGTAATTTTACTTTTCAGCTCAGTTCTTCTAACTAGCTGCAGCCTGTTTTCAAAGACAGTGTCTGCTTCTAGCAGTGATAACACCCCATGTTTAGAGTGAACCCAGTATAGAGAAACTGAAGTGTCTAATCTAATCTGTTGAGGGATCTGCTCCAGGCCACTGCTGGATCTTGTCTACCACATTGTGGGGTGCAGGAAAGTGAAAGGCCACACCTGCAGGGAGAAGTGGACAGAGCAGGTGACCCCAAACTGACCAGTGAGGGATTCCATCCCCTATATGTCATATTCGGTATAAAACTGAGGGATCTGGAGGGTCTACAGCTTGCTCAGTCTCTCTCTGGGGGCTCCTGGGCTCTTCTCCCCTCTTGGATTGCTTTGCCAGCTTTGCTCAGCTTGGCTCGGGTCCTTTTTTGGTTCCTTCCTCGGAGCATCCAAGGAGGACTCCATTCTGCCTTCAATCCCAATCTGTGTGTTCCTGAATCCGGTACCAGAATCCATCTCCCGAACAGATCTCCCATCTGCTGTGGGACCCAGTCTGGGACTCCCCCGGTGCCTGCTCCACAGCATCAGTGGTGACGGTGAAGTAATTACCATCAGCGGGGTTGGGTTCGATACTGGCTTTGTATATATTTGTATATATTAAATTTTTAGAATTATTATTATTGTTTTCATTTCATTAAAGCTGTTCTAGTTTCCTTTTCAACTCGCTAAGTCTCTCTCATTCCCTTTCTCTTCCCCTTTGGGGAGGGAGGTTAACAGAGAGCATCTGTTATAGGTCTAAGGGGCTGCCCTGACCCTTAACCATGACACATAGATAGAATTTTGCATGTGAGAGACAAAAGATCAATGGAGACTTTCTTTTGTTATCAGTAGTGACTTTCTATTTTACTGCGCTAAGAGTAGTCACTTATTAAAGCAGCATGTTCAACAGCTCTTCTGAACTAGTAAGCCTGGCAAACCTTAAGAAAAATACATTTTCTTAAACCCTCACAAATCTAGTTAACTTGTTAAAAATGCTTTCTATAAAACATGTATAACTCTTTATCAAAATCATTTCAAAGTGGATACATTCTCTGGAGGTTTCCTCAGTATCTAAATAGAAAAATACTCATAGTCTAAGAGATTCCAACTTAAGCTTCTTTATCCATGATTTCAGCTAGAGGATAAGAACTCTTCTGCATGCAGTTTTCCTGCCATAGAAACTCAGTAATGAAATGTGATGGCTGGGAGAGTGGTTCTGTCATGTCAGAAAAGATTAAAATGTGAAAAGCATAACTATCCTGAAGTCTTTTGAAATCTAGGTCTGTCTTAGATTTCTTTTTACTATTGCCAGGAGATATGTCCTAACAAAGTAGCTGCCTTTGACATTGGATTCAAATGATACTTTGGATCATGCTTTTTAGGGCTTACGCTAAATGCAGTGTACCTTGCCTTAGAGTGATACAGATGGGAAATTAGTATAAAAATCTGTCTTCTGGAAAGTATACATTCTAGCATTAGAACATCGCTGGCAAGTTTGTTCACTGTGTACAAGGAAAACATTTTTTACCAAATGCTAGCCCTATGGATAGCCAGGCTTCCTGTTGGTGGAGTCACCTTTTTTAAGCCACACCATATGAGCTGCTAAAAGGGAAAAGGGACTTTCTGTGTACCTTCTGTGGTCAGTGAAGAAGTTTGTTATTTTTAATAACCTGTCACCAAAGTGCCTTGAAGGGACTTGGGTTCATAGGATTTCAGGCCAAAAAGAAAACTCCCGGACTATCTAGTCAAGTCTCCTTTGGATCTTAGATTTCATGTGCTTATCCCTGGGTCGAACCAAATAACTGCAGCTTAACACAAGCTTAACTTCCAGACACCAATTTATCTTGTGTTTACTACTTCTGTTTTCCTGTGGCATACTCCAGACCAAAAGAACCACAGAGTAAGAGCAGATTTCCATGCAACTGTTGCCTCCCTTTCCTAAGTAGAAGAAAATGCCATAAAATGACAGTCATGTTGAAAACCACAGGTGAAGAGATTATAATTTTTAACTGTGATTTAAGAAAGTATCTCTCTTCTAATTCTACTCACAGTCTTGCCTAGTGTTAAACCTACCTATGTGAATATGAATTAAGGCAGACTTAGTCCAGAGACTTTGTGGATTTCTTCTGTGATACAAGGGATTTGTTCTCTATTTCATTTTGCAGAAGTGTTTTATAGTACAAACTGAAAAAAGAATGTGTGAAAGAGAGGAGTGCTGTAATGCATGAATACTTAGCCCAAAATAGTTTTCCATTGTTTCTTATTTCATTAGACCAAAAAAAGAGGCAACTGTTGGGCCTCTCACTTACTCAGAAGAGGACATAGTTTTCCTTCCTGGAAGTCTCAGCATAGCAATGTGCTGCCCAGAAGCCCTCAGCACTGAACACACTGCTTTACTTCTGCAAGTTAGCTGTAACTTCAGGAATCTTATCCGCATTGTGGTTTCTGTCTGATTCTAATTCATTAAAATTATTAAGAAATTGGGTTATTAAAATAAGCTTTGTTATGTCTTTAAAAGAAATATATTTAATCTTACAGAAAAAGCTGGTTTACGATAAAGATAATGTGATAATATTAAGATTAAGGTATTCCAGTTAAAAAGAACCAGAAACCACCATGTCCTTATCTTATGTAAATGCTACATTGTGAAAATCCTCTCAGGCTTAGTCTGACTTAGCCTGTGTAACATTTCAGCTGTTAGATTTCAACTGTAATAACAAGCAAAATGTAATCTTAACAGATCTTATCAAATCACCACAATCCTTCCACACTCAAGGACAAAATAACTCCTCATCAATGTTATGTACTCTATATGTAAGGGGTTCTTTTGGGGTTTGGGACTTCTGTCTTCCCTTTCCTTCCCCTTCTGAAGGAACAAGAAGAGTACTTGCAAAAAAATAGGCCAGTCTATGTTCCTAGGAGCCTAAGAACACTGTCTCCTTGTGGATTACAGCAGGCAGCTGTAAGGTGTAAAGTTTTACAATTTACAGTGTTGGGATTTCTTCTTCTTTTTAATCTCTTCTACTAAAAAAACTTTCATTTTCTTGGCAAGCTGTGAAAATTTAGATTGGTAGTTAAATAGAAAGTCCTGCCTGCAAATATTATAATGTATATATATATGGGCTAGAGGGAGTGTATAGTGAATGAATGCAGAATGCATTAATATTGTCTAGTTTAGGGAGAAAGGGTGAAACTATAGGAATTTTTAAGCAGCTGCAAGACCTGTCATAAGGATGAGGGATGATTTAAAATATAAATTAACCTTCTTCTGTATTTATAGAGTAGTTCTGTTACAGTCAGTATTGAATTAGCACACACTTTTAGCAGAATGGGCATATTTCTCCATAAAATCTTCAGATTGATTTTAGGTATCTCTATAAATTAATTCTATAATGTTTTAAAATACTAATTTTATCAGAAAGACTAATTTAATTTCCATGACATTACACTGCATTTATTTGATTCATTATAGGGTTTTTTAAAATTATATTTTACAACAGCTGGACCACATCATTCCCTTCTGTGTACAATCCTCGGAAAAGAGTTCTTGAAGAAGAAGATGATAACTTGATGAGGACCTCTTTGTAGAGACAGATGCTCTCCCACTGGAGAGCCCAGAGGTTTTCCTCAGTCCAAAAAGGGCACTACACTATTAATTTGTTCAAATTCTTAAGCAGCTGACTTTGTCTATTCCTGCTTGCTTTGGCCTCAGGCAAGTCTTCTGGCTTGTTGGCAACGTTGCTATATTGTACCTGTGCTGTATGGGATTTCCTCTGGCTCTCTCTGACCTTAATAAAAGCCCAAAGAGGCAGAGCAGAAATAATAATACCAGAACCCTAAAGCAATTGTGGCTGCAATGGATGCTTGCCATTTCCCTAAGCCCCATCCAATTCACTCCTCCTTTAGCCTGTCCTATCTTTCTTTAATCCCCACCTAGGAACCATGTCTCCTCCTGTCAACCCTGTCAGCAAATGAGGTTATAGGACAACCTAACATTTAGGAAGAAAAACGCTATGTGGAGATCCCACGTGCATACGGTAGGTATCCAATCAGAGTTTTCAGTGAAAAAACAGATGTGTTGCTCCCACTTTCTTTTTTAAGAGAGAGATACCACTAATTTCTACAGGTTTAAACTGATTGTTAACAGACTTTGTGTTGATCCCAGCTTTACCTTCATTTAAAAGAATGTTTTAGCCCAATGCAACCCAGGGTTACTGCAAGGGCCAAACAATAAACACTGGAGACAGGAGTTCAGAGAGGATGCAAGCAAATTGTTACCAGCCATTAAATTTTGCATCTAAGCCACAAAGTAAATATGAAGCAGTCACTGTCTTTGTTAAAACACATCAGACTTAAGCCTTTTTTAAAGAAAATAACAACCTCTGTAAATTAGCTGTGGCCACTCACTCAAGGCTTCTCACTGATGTGTGCTTGGTCACTCCCTCTTCTTCAGCCTGACCAGCTTCTGCACTAATGTCAAAACAGAATATAATGTAAGAACAGAATTTCATCATTTCAAATTGCAATTTCCTCATCTTTATGAGGTGAAGCCACACCTTAACTTCAGTTTAAAGCTAAAGCTTCTTTTATTTTATTTTATACGTTTAAAAGGCAAATAGAGAAGCCTGATCAATCAAAATAATTAGAAGAGATTACATACAAAATTATTTACTTCAGTATTTTCAGACAACATACCACTTGGATACCATAGTGCTAACAACATTTTCATGGCTATTGCATTTTTATTACTGAATTTCTCCCACACACAAAAACCAAAACCAACCAACCAAACAAACAAAAACAAAACAACAAAAAAACAAACCAAACCAAAACCCAAAGAACCAAAAAACCCAACCCCCCAAAAACAAACAAAACCCCACCAAATCAAACAAAAAACCCCAAACCAAACCAAAAAAACCCCCAAAAAACAACCCACCAAACAAAACCCCAAACAAAAATGCTGAAAACAGTATATTGGATATTATACCTTAGCACCTGGCATATTATCAAAATATGGAATTATTACATAAGACCAAATTAAATAAAGCACAACTGCATTGATTTAACTTTCCTTTTCAACTCCCTTTCTTGAAATTGACAAACTAATTTTAGGGGAAAAATTATTTCTATGCTCTCAAACTTGCTCAAAGTTATTCAAAACTGTTGAATATGTGTTTCAGCCCATTTTCCTGGTACTACAAAAAGTGTTGCAGTGTTGAAATAATTACTCTGAAAGGAGAATAATAAATGTTTAATACAAATGCATCATCCACATAAACAATAAGGTTGAAATTGCAGTTCTGTTAAGTCAATAAATCTTCTATTGACTTCAGAGGAGCTCAAGATTCATTTTATAAATAAATCTACATGATTTTGCCATTGTTATGGATGTGAGAGTGTCACAACTTACAATGGAAAGTATGAAGGCATGAATTTTCCCCATAATATGTAGATATATTAAAGTCTTATCGTTACTGTTGTCCTTAGCCTGACATTTCTCCTATAGGCTATCCATGGAAATAGCCAAACACAGCTGAGTGCATCATGGAATCGGCAGGAATTTGTACACTGTTCAGAAGGCAAGATACAATAGAAGTCATAAGTCTTAATCTTTGAAAACATATGTGCTAGTGAACATAGTTTACCCTCTTCTTCACCAGCTGGACCTCAGTACTTAGCAACATGATAGTTCATATATTATTTGTAATTGTGCTCAGCATGGAGCTTGAGCTTTACTTCAGACCTAAAATGAACACATTTGGATTTCACTTTATTATTAATGAGTTTTAAAGTGCATGGATCAGACATTTTACAATTTCTTTCAGAGGCACTGGACAAATTACAGGGACTAGTATAAGATGATTAGTTAAGCATGGTAGTTTTCAAAAAAGTTTTATGGCAAGCATCTTGAAATGATTATTAATTGCAATTATGTTAATGCTTGTATTCTTTTTCCTGAAGTCAGTTATTGCTGCAGCACTTATAATGTTCCTCCCATGATATGTAGCCAACTGCTCTTCGAGGTTTAGGTCGATTTGAGACAGTGTTACTGGAACTGATACCCAGCCCAGTTCCTATCTGAAGCGTTGGAGGCTGGGGGAGCTTGGTACATGGTGACCTCTGCTGCTTGTGCAGTGATATAGTCGTAGGAGGCTCAACAAAAGCAGAGCAGCCCAACTAGATGTGTTTCATTGTGGAAACACAGATGGGATACTTTTTCTGCAATGCTAGCTTGGACTACTTTGGGACCATCTCAGATAAACAGCTGCACAATAAGTGACTTGAGTCTAGAAAAACAACATATCAAAGGGTGCACATCTCTTTCACAGATTTAGAATGGCACTATATAGTTTCAGCTGAAATGCTATTTATTGGAACACGAGATTTTTGGCTGCATCTACTGTTTACAAGGTCAAACACTTTGCAGATTAACTGAAATATACTACCTGTCATTTAATTTTGTGTGAGAAATTTACGTTTATTATTAATGTCTAAACTATAAATGCCAAGATTCAGCAGGCAATAAGATATAGAAGCATTCTAGAAAGTATTTCCTTTGTACAAAATGCTATTGACACCTTAATAGCAACCCACAGATCCTCCATACAAACCTCAGTCCCATTTCACAATATTACCATGGAAATAAAACTCTATCAGTACAAAATTAGGACACTAGGGACTAATACAAAGTCTGAGACAAAGATTCTTGCTAGGTCTATGAGTTACACTCATATATGTTCTGTTGCAAGTTTTGGATTTTTTTTTTTTTTTTTTTAACATTGAACTGACAGCTGTATTAGAAAATGAGAGTACCTGAGTCAATGTAAACAGTGCTACCATTTTCACTCTCTTCCTGGAACACAGAACTACTCACAGGCTACCTTTCTTTTCTCTTGTCCAGTCAGTAAAGTTATTTTTAACCTTTCCCAGGAGGTAAGACACCACTCAGTTTTGAGCCAGATTCAATAGCTGAGACTGTGACACTATCTAACACCCTTCAAATGATTCAAGATTAAAAACATATTCTCACATGTTGTCTCTCTTCCAGACATATTTTATGTCATGCAAGGCCTGGACAATGTAATTTGATGTTGGTAGAGCAACAAGAATAAAAAGAATTGAATAAAATTTTACTCAGATGAAAATATTGTGAAGAAATTATGTTGCCTTTAATTCTCAGCTTTGACATTTGTAAACTTTCCTCTTCTACCTGTTCCTTTCTCCTTTCTAATTGACAAAGCAGAGAATCAAGGGAGATAGGGAAGAAGGGGAAAAAGTCGAGGACATTCCTAATTCCTGAAGATCTCGGCCTGTCTAGGAGCTTGAGGTGCACAAATGTTTCCAACCTCTTGGAAGTGCAACCACTTGGTTGCAGGTTAGTCCTTTGCCTGTGCTTTAACTACAAACCTATTTCATCCAGTAAAAAATAATCCTCGGGGATTATAATAGGGGCACCTCAAGATTCTGGTAAAACCCAAAAAAAGATTTCCAACTGGCATCTCCTCTAAAGAGCTAATAATTATTGTCTGCGACAAAGCTGCATCACACAGATGGTGCTGAGCTGCACCATTGTTCATGAGAAAGACTGGCCCGGGAGCCTGTCACTGTGGCATAACTGAGCAACCCTGGGCTGAGAGCACATAATGATAAAATTTCAAGGTATGTACTGTGTTCAGAGTTTGTTTGTGGGTTTGTTTGATTTGTTTTCTTAAAAAGAAAATATTCACAGCAAGGGAGAGATAAGGAAAAATTTCTTTTAGAGAACCTGTAAGGAGGCTATAGTGAAGGAAAGGAGTGTTTTCACAGCACTTATTTCTGCCCACAGATTGGGCATGCACAGGGTATATAGCACATTGTGAGAGGTAGGTGCACGGGGCAAAAAGGCATGTTGCACTGGGACAGAGGTATAACAGGGAAGAAACAGCTCACGAGTCCTCTGAACAACATTTGAAAATGAAAACTATCAAAACCACTTGTTTTAGTCAAACCTGCTACAAATTTACAGGATCACTACTAGAGGATAGATAGTTCAACCAAGATACTAAGCAAAATTATGTATGATTGTTATTGCCTCTGTCTTTCAGAATACAGGCCAAAGTTCTGCAGGGCTTTCCATGAAACACCGTACAAGTTAGTGCAAGACCACTGCTCTAAGACACTGCAGTTACTTTTGATTAATAGTCTTCACTTAAATCAGGAAGAAAACCAAATAATACCAAATGATAATAAAAATAATCATAATACAAGTGTTCATAGTTAAACTCAATAAAGAGAATTGTTAAGACAATTTTGTCACTTTTAAAATAAAATCACTTTTCAAATAATAATTAATAAAAGTAAATATATCAAGACTGTTCCTGTTAAGCTTCCCATTCAGACTTTCTCATGCCTGCTACTGTTTAGGCAATGAATATTCATGAACATAAACATGATTTATAACATCTGTATACCAGTGGTAGAATGTTAGCAAGACATTTACACCCCTTTGTTTGGGATATGTACATGTATACAAAAAAAGAAACTTTCCTTTGTGATCTTCTCCAGAGTTGATTTCACAGTCCAAAGTCTGGCCTTAAAAATTTATAATGTATATCATATGATTCTGCAGGAACAGAAATGGAAGCAGAGTGTCTCTCAGTCCACAGCCAAACCCTTCTACCTTGCCAGAAAACAGAAATAAAAGTTCAGTCTGCGAATCCCTTTCACAGCCCTAACTCCTCTTAAAAAAAAAAAAAAAAAAAAAAAAAGTAAAAAACCCCAAACAGTAGGCTGCATCTGGGTTTGTCAGTACATATAAAACCCCATCTTCTGGGTTAAAATTCCCCTTCTATGTGGTGTTTCTTTATTCCAGTTAGCCCAGCTGAGTTAGAGAAGGTGGGCTTGTCACATGAGAGAGTCACATTGATTTACTCAACCATCCTTTCTTTAACAATCACTTGTAGCCTATGTGATGTCTGTTATTTCAGCTTTCCACTCCTTGTTTTGGTTCATCTTAAATGAACTCAAAATTGTGAACTTACTTCACCATTTTAAATGAAGACCTATCCTTTTGTGACCTTTTGTGACAGGTCCCAGAAGTTTCAATTTGTACTTTCAGTTAAACAAAGATCGTACTGAGATGGAAAGCTCCTTGAGATAGAAATCTAATCTCAACCACTTAGGTAACAACCTGTCCAAAACAGCAGAACAGCATCTTGCTGTGTGTTTTTAACACACTTTCTTATGTTTTGGTCACTTTGCAATTACATTCCTCTGTGCTGTTTGCATGTAAGAGCATAGATAATTTTGACAAATCTTTTCTTCCAATTTACTACTTTTTATTTATTTTTTTTTCCCCTGGGCTAAAATAGAAAACAAAGAATTGCATATTCATGCAACATCTAAGTTTCATACATGGAAGTTAAACTGGTCCTGAGTGAGCTGTATGTCTCAGGTTCTTACCCTATATAGAATTATTTACATGTAGGAAACCCAGCAGTTCAAAAGAAGCTCTACTTTGTCTGTTGACTTTTAGCAGTTCAATTACTATTGTGAAGTGAGTTGGTAATTAAAGGTCAGTCACTCAGATGACAATCTTTCCTGACTGAGAAGTGAGACAGAAATAAAAAATTCAAGATTCATGGAAACTGAAATGTACAAGAGTTATAAAACACTGATGGCAGAAAGCACAGGATTACAGAGAAACACTTTTTATCACTTGCTGCTGTACAATGAAATATACTCTGTGATGCACCAAAAGGCTTCTATGCACAATTTAAGTTTTACAAATGTATGTATATTAGATAAAAAGCATTTTTCCTGTGTTTTGATTTTTTTTAAACCAAACTGTACCTTGTACTATTATGGTCTACTATGCAATTCTGCAGTCAACACATCCAATAGTCTATTCAATTTCATTGGAAGGAGAATTCTTTATTGAGCACTAATCTTTAATTGGTATCTGAAGCATTATTCATCTGGGACGAGGGCTGTTGCTTATGTCCTGAAAAAAGCCATTGAAAATTCCATTTATTGTATTCCTAAATCTTAATCTGAAGAAATTGTTGCATTCAGACTTCTCAGTCAGCATGAAAACAGCCCATCTCAGCCTCTCCAAAGATAAGATAGGTAGGCTTGAGTGGAACATTGCATCTTTATCTGGTGCTTAAGTGTTGTAACACATGAAATACTTTGCTAGATATAAAAACATTGTACGAACAGTCAAAAGGATCCATCCTCCTACCGTGTCCACATTTCAGATTGACTCAAACGTCCTCTTCTGGAAAGCCTGTTAAAAAAAAAAAAAAAAAAAAAAAGGCAAATAGAAAGCTTTAGAAAATGCAGACATCTGGAAGTAAAGATATCATAGTGGTGTAAAACACAGTGGAATAAAGCTTTTGTCTAATTCAACCTTTAGTCTCGAAAGCCAGTCAATAGGGAAAGAGAGCCAACAATTTAATGGCACACATTTGTTTATGTAAGGTTTGCTGTGCAGAAGAGCCATCTAAATTAGTTTGCAAACTCTCCAAAACAGCAGGTGCTGGGTGTGCTGAGCTGTCAGAGCACCCAGTTTCCAGGAGTAAGCACACATCATTGTTCACATAATATTTGAACTTCTCTGGTCTGGCTGATGATATCTGTCACCTGCATGATCCTCTTCTAGCTCAGGCTCTTGCAGAAAGGCAGGGCCAGAGAAGGGCAGGGAGGAAACTAGCAACACTGATTCCGTAAGTGTGGCCCGTATCTACTCCCCACTCCTGCCCAACATACATCCTACAGCATATTTCATCTGAATGCACAGCTGCTGCACTATGGCAGTAGCTGGCATAGGTTGCTGCAAAAATTCAAGTGTGGATATACAATAGTGTTAGTAAAAAAAGTTACTAATTTTCAATTGTGACCTATTTTGCTGGTGATGTTTACATTGTGCTGATTTTAATATCCCGCTCAGCAGGTGGAAATATTTTCTTCCAGACTGTATTTCTCCTTAATAATATAAGTCTGCTTCTAATTGAAGATGATATTAAAATAAAGCATTTTTTTCCTTAATGTCATTTTATTGAGAGAGGCAATGAGTCTGCGAACAGCGAGACAGTGATGCCAGCAACGGTAAACCCCATGCCAAAGCGCTACGGTTTTTCTTCCTTTTTGGAGGTTTTTGAGGTAGAAGGGGGGGGTTCCCTGACCCAGGAAAGGCCAAGGAAGGAAGGAGAAACCCAACAGGCCTCAGCATCCCTCAAGGGAGAGGCCACGAGGGTGACGTGGCTGGGGGTATTCCTGGAGAAACCGCAGGAGATTTAAACACGGTGAAACTGGAAGTGGCACTCAGATCGACAGCTGCATTCTCACTTATTGGTGTGTGGCCAGCAGGGTGTGCAGGCAAGTGGTGCATGGGGAGTCTGCATGGAGTGCAGCAGCTGCAGGCAGACAGGCTGGAGATGGTGTCCACTAGGGCAAAAGGATCTAAAAATGATGCAGCAACCCAGACAACACTGCCACAGAGGCATGTGGCTGTTCAGGTCCTTGTCTGCAGGGAATGCCACAGCCTGTCTCCAGTACCAGATGACAGCATTAACAGCAGGTATGCAAGGTGTGAACAAGTAGATAACCTGCTTTGCACGGTGGCTAAGTGGTGGTGAAACCAAAAGTTCTGCCATATCGCAGGCAACAAGACAGCGGGACCGGCTCTGGCACTGACTCTGTGGTGCCAGAAGGCCAGTCGTATCCTGGGCTGCATCAAAAGAAGTATGGACAGCAGATCAAGAGAGGTGATTCTGCTGCACTACTCTGCTCTGGTCATTTTGCTTGTGTTGAAGTTAAATCCAGTTTAACTGTGTATATAGGTAACTTTTGAGAGACCAACAGTGAGTTACCAAATATTGGTCATAATTATCTTATTCAGTGACTCACTTCCAAGTCAATACAAGTCAAGAGTATTTAGGTCTTTGTAGAACTGAATGATAAGATGAAGGATTATTCCGAGGAAAGAAAATTAACTGTGGCATAATAAACACATGGAAGTTTCAGGGGTTTAAAAGTCATGAGTACTATCAAGAAGACTAGACCACCTTGCATCTTTAGTATAACCCCTTTGATTGTGACATTCTTATAAAAAAAAGTTTTATTTACTGTCAGAGAAATAGGAACACTCGTTTCCTAAATCCAAATCAGGGGCAAGGAACAGCAACTCTTTTAGCCACTGTAAATGAGTACTACAAGATTATGAACCAAAAGATTACAGCCATTCTGGAATCCTTATATAAAGAAATGGAGAAGAAACTGTGAAGCACCTGTGGAACATGGTATGATAAATGAGACAAAAAACCTTTGTGAGACGTCTTTACATATGTGAAAGAAACACATCAGAGTCTATTTCTTCTTGAGATGAGCACTGAAGAACTAGAATGGTGCAGGTTTTCCTCTTGCAAAAGGTGTCTGTCAAAAACAAGCATTTGTATGAAACCCTACAGCAGTCAGGGAGTATCAGCTCCAGTCTCATAAAGCCAATTGCAAGCTTATGATTAACTTAGCTAAACTGTAATGTATATATTCAGGTTGGGAGGGAGAGAGGGCAGAAATATACAAAAAGATCAAGGATGCAATAAAATTGCATGAGGGAACACTGGATGGACAGCGATTTTCTAGCATGAATTTTGCAACAGAAGTTAGTTTTTATTTGTACATTTTTATTTTTATATTTATTTTATTT
>JANIJG010020805.1:0-49561 GCA_024611175.1 Megaceryle torquata
CAGCAATCAATGGAAAGCACAGCACTGGGAGGGCTGCTATGGGGAACATTAACTCCAGCTCAGCCAGACCAAATACACCCACCAATCTTTGTGCCTGCTTCCTGAGAGGTCTTTCTGTCCTGCTGTGTAGGGGACACACTGAAATCCTACTAGTCTGCTAAATCCTCCTCTACTATCTACTTTGCTTTCCATCAGAAGCTTGCTGTAAATAGCTTACACTTCAAAGAGGAGCAGCGAGTTCCTTCAATATGAACACATCCAGCTACACCCATCTAGCTGTTGACTCACGTAACTGCAGCTTCTCGCGCGTGCACGCGCACGGATAGACATCTATGTACACACACACAACCCTCTGAATGGATGCTGCTATGTCGCTCCAGGTCTTTGGGGTCAAATGAATTTGATTTTATTTTAGGTTTCATAAGGGTCATGAGAAGACTGCTTTCTCTGTATTTTTTAAGAAATATGGTATGGAATACCCCTTTGGTCAGTTTGGGTCAGCTGTCCTGGTTGTCTCCCCTCCCAAAGACTGCCTCCCTAAGGATATTATTTACTAGAGGTTGACTACAGGATGACTGTAGGAGAAAAGAAAGAACAGAAAGCTGTCGTGCATATGTCTACACCACCTTCTGAAGCAGTCCCTGAGAAGGTGAGCTGTTCTGAACATCAGTGGTTTATTTTACTTGCTCTAAAACAATGGAAACGGGCTTATTGCCAAAGATGACAATTTCAGTGATATTATACAAAACATGTTTACTACTTACATCATCAATATCTTCATCATCATCTCCAATATCATCAAACTGGATTTCATCATCATCTCCAGGCCCAAATGTGTCTGTTTCATTGATTTTAGCTACAAAGGAATTTTGAGAAGTGAAGGAATGCATTCACACCAAGTTATGACAGATTGAATATTCTTGGCCAATATGAATTTCCAATTTGAAGGAAAAAGATTCTTACCATGTTCTGGAAGTTCCCCATATGCTTTCAGACTTCTGGCTTCATCTGCATTGTACTTTAGAATAACATCAGCCTTGTTATCCTAAATAAAAATTTATTAGAATTTATTAGTCATCTATGCAGAAAAAAACCCTCCCTATTAGCCTCAGCAGACCAGTAACACCTGTATTATTTTCAGAAGAGTAACACCTATATTATTTATAGAATAGCATCTTGTTCCTCCTTCCCCTCCAGTTCCTTAAATGTGAAGAAAAAAAAAAAATGCTCCTTTGTAGAATATCTTAAGTTCTTCTGTGTGATAAGTTTATTTTCTCCCTATTCTAAGTAATTTGAGAAGCTCGGTTTCATGCCTTTGAAATTAAATCTTTCTTCAGAGAACACACATAGTGAGTTGTTTGGTGGTCACTCTTGAAAGTGTCAAAACTTCCTGGCTTTAAGTAGTTCAATATAATAAATGTAAATAGTAAATGACAGTACCTTAAATATTTTACAACTCTAATATACGTTTCAGAAGCAGAATCTGTCTTCAAACAACTGATGACAATGCTAACATTCACGAAAAAAATTCACCTAATAAAAAAAATTCACCTAATAAAAATCTGACAACTGTTTTCCATTAACCTTTACATTAGGTAAAATTATGCTGCCCCCATTTTTGGAAATTTAAGTAGAAACTGATCACTGATCAACAGGCCTCTTAAAAGTAAAAGCCTAAACATCAAGGCTCCAAAATTCTGATTACTAAAACTTTTGATCATCACAATGAACTGTTTGGTGCTTGGTTCAATCTCCCTTATATCAGAGGATGCAAACATCAAACAGCTACACCCAGAAAAAAAAAAGGTCAGGTGTGATGCCAACAAGCACCTTCACTCACTGTTAGTGTGCAGTTTAGAAGAACAAGTTGAACCAGGATTTGTCATCTACTCATGACAATCTTTCTGCAATAGCAGGAAACTAAAAGTCATGATTTAGCATAACTAAATACAAATTCAAATAAAGTTAGATAGGAATTTCCTCACGATACCTGCTGCAATTTAACATCAAATAAAGCTGTTTGTAAGATAATCTTCATTGGCAAATGACACTGAATTTTTACCTGGTAGTCTCGTAAGCCAACCAATATAATATCAGATGTATTTATCCAAACCTGAAAGAAAACAGATGTTATATTGCAGGAGTTCAACTTCTGTTGTATAAGTCAAACAGCACATTTAGGTTTACTAATAGACATGAAACATTTCACAACAGCCACCATCTTAATTTTCTAACCAGGGAATTGGAAATAACCCCATTTCACATTTTAACAGCAAAACCAAGGTCATAAATACTCACATCATTTCACATGTTAGGGAGCTATTACTAAGGTAAATCAAAACTCCCTGAAGAGCCTCTAGGTAGCTATTTAGTCATAACTTGTGAGAAAACATTAAGAATGCATCAAGGCACCACTTGTTTTACTGAGCTCCACAAGGGCAAAAATGAAAGAAAACCCTGAAGGGGGTGATGGACAAGCACAGTGAAGAGCACAAGAAAAAGAATGGAGTTGTTTCTAGTAACTGACTATGCTAACAAGTTAAACTACAGCCAGAAGCCTGCAAACCAGGACATGGTAATTTAAATGCATATTTATATATTTAAATGATAGTTCTATCCCACATCAGTCTGAGTGGGGTTTTTTTTTTTTGGAGATGAAATATATTTCAGTTGATATTTCCTTCCTTTTAGACCCAAGTAATAGATAAGTGGTGCTTTTGTAGCACACAGCATTTATCTATGCATAGTCTTCACTACCTAAAACCAGTTTATTGCAGTGTATTGCAGGCAGCAAGCAGGGCTCACACTGATCCCAGTATAGGTGCAGACAGGTGGAACAATCCAGAAAGAACACAGGAACATCCGGTTGTATTTGGAACAGACTATCTGAAAGGACCTCCTCCATACCATACAACAGCAGAGGCCAGAAAGCTGTAACATCTGACAAGGGCAAAAGGGGACAGCATCTAAAGATGACAAGGTTAAGAACGCAAATGCATACACTTGACTTGCCCAAAAGTACAAGCTTTTGCAGATCAGTTTTGCATGAAAGTATTTTGGGAACTGATGAAGCAGACAATGAAATGATGGTAGCTCCAGGAAGCTATAAAGAAACCATCCTAAACCACCCTTAGTGAATTATTCTCAGTAAGTGACCCAGTGAGAAGGTGATAATTATTCAGTCCCTTCCCAGATCAAACTAAAAGGGTATCCAACCTATACCATATTGAACTAGCATACAAAAGTGGTGGCTTTGGATAACCCTCTTACACCTTTATTATCTTATGCTGGGTGTCAATCTTTATGTTAATAGAAATTCCCCTGCTAAACAGTGATCTAATCTCAGATATAACATCCTGACTTTCCAAATAGTCATCAAGTTTCCCATCTACCATTAGGGAACTTTTTAAGATTTCATATCTCCCTAAGTTTCCAGAATATGAAAAAATTAGTATTTTATAAGCAGCCAAAAATATCTCCCCTGAAATATACACATCTGAAGGCAGCCCTTCAACCACAAGCTTCACTCAAAAGCTAGACACTGCCTATCTTTGTGCCAGCAATACAAACAGAAGAAGAAACTAGTTTACTGTCAAAATATAAGTTTAAGATACAATGTAGAGTAGAAATATTAACTTTTGTAACAAGATATGTAATTCTTTAAGTATCCATACCATGTACAATGTCACAGTTCTCAGTTGCAATTTATTACAATTACCTTTTTTCTTAGCTTGCCTCTAATATGACATAACCTCTTCACACCATCAAAACATAATGCCTCCAGTCTTCCATTGCCTAACATCTTGATCACCTGGGCATACTCTGAAAGAGATAGTAACACATAAAACTTCTAAAGAAATACAGCTTCATAATTTTTGCTACTGTAAACAAAATTTGCTGTAACTTTTTATCAAATGTGAACAGCTGAGAGGAGCGTTGATCAGCCATAAGGGTTTCTGAACATAGCAGTTTTCATATCATTGTTGATGTTAACATTTTTAAACACTGTTCACTCTTGGTAGTGTGCATGCTTTTGTTTTCTCTGAAATGTCTCCTATGGATAATTTTTTGAGCTATCAAGATGCACTCAGTTTGAAAGTTTATGACAGCATCACAGTGCCTGGCCTGACAAAAATCTTGTGCTGGCATTGAGGGAAGAGGAGAAAGCAGCACATCCTGTATGTTCACTGATACTCTGAATCCCTTCTGCAGAGGCTCTGGGAAAAAAAAAAAAAAAAGCTGTCTTGAATTACTAGTTCTGGTGTTCTCAAAAACTGAAAGTACAAGGCTTCAGCTGAGAACTATGAGGCTTCTCTCCACCAACCACCCTCAATCTCTTGCCTTGTATTTAATCTTCCCTCACCAAGTTCCAGAAACCACTGCTGAAGTACTTGCCACACACAAGTGTTGAAGTTTGCAGCACAATGTATTACCATTTATCTAAAAAGAATACAGCTTGGAAGAACTGTAACAAAACATTTATTGACTAGCTAGAGCTGTATTTCAGTATTCTAAAATCCCTCCTTAGCACAAGTTAGATAGTCCAACAAGCCATAGGAGACCATTAATAACTGAGAATAAGGTTTCATTAAGTAGCTTTTGCTTGGAAGTTGAAAAGGATATTAAGTTTTAGAGGTGCATCAACATCAACTTCTGTTTTGCTTACAACTGTTAAAGAACATTAGAAAGAGCTTAAAAAATTAGTTGTGGCCACTTCTACTGTGATTCAAGTCACTACTTTTACTGTATTTCTCAAACAGATTAATTGGTCACTGAGCAAGTACTCGTGTAAATACAACCACGAGTGTGACACAGAAGATGGGATAAGCCAGATGGGAGGTGAGCTCACTGTCACCAAAAGGCAGGGGAGAGAGGAATCCTAGTCATCACCCTCCAGCTGAATACTCTTGTGGCTTAACTTGCCTGACAAAATCCAGTAAGGACCTTACCTATTGATCCTGTTTTAATAACCCTTAGATGTCCCAGCCCAGAAGCCAATTCAACCAAAACATCAGACGATAGTGAAAGAACAATGAGATGTACTGTTCTGCCTGCCCAGTGACTTCAGAGAGCCCAAGGAAGGATCCAAGAAGTGTTCAAGTTGGTATAAAACTGAAAGCGGGACTGTGCGGAGACAAGAAGTAACTACTGGCAACTCAACTACATCAGCTAAGCTAGCTGCCTGCAGACCCTCACACAGAGCTACTCAAGGGACTTCTAGAGTATGTTTACATACGTGCTGTATTATATTACACACAGCATCCCACTAAGGTCAAGGAGAGGCATGCTTCATTCTTAAGTGGTGAAGCTATTTTCAATTTCCCTTTTCCTAATGTCTTCCTCCTACCCTCAATATGTAATTTAGAATTCAAATGCAACCCCAATAAGAATACCTCCCTTTAATCCAGAAGAACTCTGTAGATCTCAGAAATCCAGGTGTTTTATGTATCAACTTCCAATGTATGCCACTTACAGAATCTGACTGAAAATGATGCCATTGCCATATTATAGCTGAAAACTCACCTTGCCCATCTTCTTTGAACACCAGTTCTCTTTTTTCTGATTCGTTCTCATTCTTACCTCGTCGTCTATTTTTACCTCCTTTACCTAAATTAAAAGGGTGGGGAAAAAAAGCATGTGTTACTATTTCTGAAATGAGATAATCTCTCAAATGAGATAATCAGACTTATGGGAATTTCTGTGCTTATTCTCTATATGACTGCTTTGAGTATCCTATCCAGATCTAGATTTATTTTTTTTTTGCTTGCTCTTAATATTTTTAGCTCTAAATTTGTAACAGAGTAGTAACATCGTAATTAAAAGATTAGAGCCTCCACTATTCAAGATGTCCTGGTTGCTCTGGAGTGACAGTGGCCTTCAACAAGGATTTGCACAAGATTGCCATTTTCAGCTTTTGTGACCACGGTTACCAAAACCCTCGTAAATAATGGTGGGATAACCTGATGCACATAACTGCCAAAGAACAGGCGAATAGCTTGAGGGTTTACTGCAGTGCTGAAATCCCTGAAATACTCAGAAGAGAGCTTATGCTCCAAGATGCCCTTTTTAAAGGGCACACATGTGCCAACGGGATTAGACGGTCTTCGTGAAGATGCAGAAGAATGGCTCATACTTCTCCCCCCCCCAATTTCGTTAAAAAGCTGTTGTTCCCTTCTCTCACTTTTTCATATTTTCCTTCAAGCCGCGGGGGGGGAGAAACGGCAGCTCCCAGCGAGTGCACGGAGACGCACGTACACCCGGCCACCTCCTCGGCGGCCGCCCCCGACAGCCAAGCGCCGCTGGGGCCTCCTCCTCCCGGCCAGCCAGGCCTCAGAGGCCTGCGACATGCTACTGGGCTGCGTACGAGCAGGGCCAAGCCGCAAGCCGCGACCCGCGCCCAAGACGGGTCGGGAGCACGGAGGGGGAACAGGCCCGGGGGACCCGCCGGCAAAGCGAAGTGGGCGGGAGGGCTCCTCCGCCCTGTCCCCGCCCCGCCCGCGGGCACCAAGGCCGTAGCGGCTCCCACGTGAGGAGCGGCGGCAGGCGGGGGGGGGAAGGGGCCTCCCCAGCACGGCCGCGCCCGGGCCCTGCGTCGTCTCTACGCCGAAGGGACGGGCGGCGCGGAAGGCCCGGCGGAGGGGAGGTCGCCTCACCTTTATTCTTGGGCATGGCGCCGGGCGCTCCGCCGCGGTGAGGTTGCGGGCAGGGGCGGCAGTTGGGGCTTCACGCGGCTCTCGCGAGGCGGAGGCAGGCGGCGGCTCCGGGCGGGACCGGCGGCGGGACCGGGCGCAGGACTGCGGCTCGACTCGTGCGTTCCGGCCGTGGGCGCCAACTCGACCCACAGCGGCCCCTTGCGCGCTGGCGGGCTCGCCGCCTCCCGGCAGCGCCGCCTCTGCGCACGCGCCCCGCGGAGCGGGTGCGCGTGCGCCTGGCGCTCTCCGGGCGGCCCTGACGCTCCCGGCGTCGTGATTGCGCCAGGGGGCGAGGACGACACGCCTCGGTGAGCGCCGTGCGATTGGCCAGGACTCCGCGCCGGGCGGGCAGCGACGGCCAATCAGAGGAGCTCAAGGAGGCGGCTCTGGGCGCGAGCAGGAGCCGCATGGTGCGGGTGGGCAGAGTCGGGTCCCTTCGGGACCTCATCCTAAGGGGCCACGGGGACGTCCCTATGGAGGTCGGTGGTCGCCCTGCTGCCCCCCACAGCCGTCCCGGGCCCGCTGCCGGCCTGCAGCTGCCCCTCGCTCTCTATCCCAGGGCCCAGCACCGGCTTTGGGAACAGCAGCTCACCCTGACTGCGGAGACGGGTGGTGGATTTTCAGAGAATCTCAGAACGGTTTGGCTTGGAAAGGAGCTCAAAGATCAACATATGGTTCCAACCCAGGGGCAGGGACACCTCCCACTAGACCATCTTGCTCAAACCCTCTCCAACCTGGCCTTGAACAGTTCCAGGGAGGTGGTATCCAACTTCCCTGGGCAGCCTATTCCAACATCTCAACCCCTCATATTGGAGGGATTCTTTCTCATTTCTAATCTAAATCCATCCTCTAACAGTTTGAAGCCATTACCTCTCATCACCCCATGCCCTTGTACACAGTCCCTCCCCTGCTTTCTTGTAGGCTCCCACTGTAAGGAGAGGGAAGAGGTCTCACCTCTGCCCTAAGGAGCCAGCAGCGCCTGGGGGAAATGTCACCGGGAGGAAAAAACCTTGTTACAACTCCAAGTGATAAATGGTTGCAAAGGGGAGAGTGCTGCATGTGGGGAACATTGAAGTAAGGGAGGGTAGCGGCATCAGGTTGCTGTGGTATATCAACCCCCCTTTCTTCCTTTCCGGAGCTTCTCAAAGCTCCCGGATTATCCACTTAATTCAAAAATCCATTTTAAAATGTTTTAAAGACTTGTATGGACACAGGGCTGCAACCACACGCATCTCAGGGGCTGAGGGGTGAATTTCACTTGCGAGCTAGCGCTGCCCTCTCTCCTCACCCTTGCTTTCTGGTGCACTTTGCTCTGCCTGGTACCAGACCACTCCCTGTCCTCTTACAGCTTTCTTCTGGTACACTTAGCAAGTCCTTCCACATTCTTTACGACAATGAATGTAATTT
The DNA here is from genome assembly GCA_024611175.1 of Megaceryle torquata. Lineage (NCBI taxonomy): Eukaryota > Metazoa > Chordata > Aves > Coraciiformes > Cerylidae > Megaceryle > Megaceryle torquata. The sequence continues at coordinate 8,100 of JANIJG010020805.1, forward strand.
TATATAGACTATGCAAATTAAAAAAAAAAAACAACACAAAAACCAACAACAAGAAAATAAACTATGGTTTCTAGTTTGCAAGACTAAAAAGAAATACTGTTGTAACCTTCCAAGGCTTGCGAGCTGCTGAAATGCTGGGGCATGTTTATGGAGTACTTACATTTTTCAAATGTAAATGCTCAGTTATCAAATACACCTTGATTTTCCACATTCAGAGCAATGCTGGCATTGCAAGTATCATTTAGCAGCCTCTGAGTTGTACTTTACAGACAATTCAAGTATTTCAGGGTATTAAAATACCTTCTTGCACTTTGGTCTTGCTGTGTCATATATTGGATCTATAGCACCTACTTAATATAAAGGTTTTTTCCTTTGGCTCCCTATATACTAATACTAATAGTATACTAATTTTAATAATATTATAATTATTATTATAAATTATAACAATACTAATATTACTAATAGTGATCTGATTAAAAATGCTGTAATATAGTGACATTTTAACTGACACACACTTGTTTATTAAAAACCCCTCTGTTTCTGGTTGGAAATGCACACTTTGTTATGCTGAAAATGTAGTTCAGTGTTAGTGATGAACAGACAACAACTTTTATACCTGGTCAGAACACATAATTAACAACAACAACAACAAAACCCCCAACAAAACCAAACAAAAACAAAACAGAACTACTTTTAAGATGTTTGAAAGTTTATTCATAGTAGAAATTTCAATTTCTTTTGAAGACTACAAAACCTGCCATTAGACAGGAGTACAAGCAATGATATTTTTCCAGAACTGTTCATAGTTACATCCGGAACAGTTCTAGTTACACATTAATAACATGATTGGAACATTTCCTAGATCAGACTCTGAATAAAACAATCATTTAAAGTATTCAGTACAATTTATTTATTCACTAGCATTTCAGTTCTATGACAGCAGTGCCAAGCATCTAACAGATGCTGTTGTAATGGTCTAGAACAAGGTACGATACCACTTATTTCCTGGAACAGTACCTTAGACTCACTTACATGCCATGCTGAGAAAACTAGTATAAAGTATAATTGTATAGAATTGTAGAAAAATATTTTATCTGTGATTTTGTCATTTTTTAAAAATGTTTTAAGTAGACTCCCCCTCCCCTCCCAGTAGGTTGGAAAATAATTACATCCCTCAAAAGTACAGCTTCCCTTTGATTAGGTCAAGAGTATCAAGATAAAGCTAATCATTTACATCATTTTCATATGTGAAAATTCATCTATTAACCATTGCTGCTTACTAAGGACCAGCATATTTTGAATCCTTTCTTCCCAGTAATAGAAAAGCACAGCTTTAGTTGGTACACCACAATTACAAAGGCAAAACACAGACACACAAAAATCCCAGACACATAAATCTATTTTCTTATGCCCTTGCCTCTTTAGAAAAGTTTTCAAATATTGTCTTGAAAGAGTCCTTGTAAGCTTCATCCAACTTTATAGTGATTATGAATAAAGAACTTTGCCCTTACTGTATACAGATGGCATTTAATGAGTATTGCAACTACGCTCTTCCCACTGTTGTCTCTCACTCTTAACCACAGTAAGTAGTAATTTCACACCAAAAAACCCCCAAAACATGGCCTACACGTAGAAAATTCACCTGTATCTGCAGTTCTGCATTTTAATCCTCTGTGACTCTGTATCCTAGAGTCGCTTGTTACGCTTTGCAGACTGAGAAGCAGTCCAGCAATGAATTTAGACAGTGTGTCATGTACACTCACATTCTAATAGAAAGATGCTGGGATTCAAAGAAGCATTACCTGGATTTCTTTATAGCTTATAAAAACTGCAGTTACAAAACCATAAAAATAAATGGGGAAGTTGTGAACATGGCTTACAGGAGGTAAGGTACATAAAACCATGTACGTCTAGCCTGTAAAATATACCTCCTCAGATGGGCCCTTTAGACCTTGGTAGCCCTTCATACACTGGTTTAGAAAGTAACTTAAAACTACAGTGGATCTAGACTTCGACACACTCAAGTTAGTACGTGATGAACTGCCCTGTTTTACTAGCATTTAAAAAAATGTACATCCTATGCTGCTATATACATGACATTGTAGTCTAAAACAGTTTGCTTGACAGTGTAGATACATAAAAGGTAGGAGTTAACTTTGCTTCGCTATTTGGTTCATGACCAGTAAGCTCGAGGACCACAAAGTGTGGATAAAACTACTTACGGTACTTTCCTATTACTTTAACACAGATACTGTCAATAGTGAAGCAGCGCTTAATAGTGAAGCAGTTTAACACTTCCTCCTTTTGGTCTGTTCTTTGCCAGGTACCTACATATGCACACTGAGAATGCAGGAGAAATTCCTTCCTGAACTGAAATGCTATTATCGACCCACTAGCCAGTACTGTCATCCCTTTATTTCAACAGTATCTGTTCAAAATCTTGTTTGTTGACATATGACAACCTTAACACATTTTTAAAAGCGCCATTCCAGAACATATAGGCTCTTCAGCAGCAACTCTTCAGACCTGTGCCTCCACCACACACTGTGTGCTAAACAGTTGCCACCTCCCCCAGCAGGTTCTCACCCATCACTGCAGTCCTTGGAAGATCCCATTCTACCTCCTAGAAACATGTCAAGATCAGGTCTAAGACAATAACTAGAGACAGTGAAGAAAATTATGACTATGTTTAAATCATTCACCTCACAGACAACCCAGAAGGAAAGTGGCTGGGCAGGAGAAAAGGATGTTACAGATAAATTAAAACAACTGTGGTGGAGACTGATTATGATTCTTTAAGAAAGCAAAAACCATCCACTAGAGCTGCTCTGAAACATCCAAAGACTGACCAAGAAGTGTATGATGATGTTGGTGAACAGGAGAGTATTAGCAGCCAGAGCAGTGGTCAAAGTGAAGCTAGAAGGATGTTCCCACCTCCTCCTCTGGATCAAGAAATGATTGTGATTTTGATCAGCCTGACCTACAGTTGCTCACAGAGATGAAAATACATTTTCTGAAAGGTAAGTAAGGTTTTATTACATTCCTCTGGAACTGCAGACACAAACTAAAATGGTCTTTCTCTGCCTCTAGTTAAAAACATCCCTTGCAGGAAGGGCAGATGCATCTGTACAGCTAAGGAAACTTCAATGCACCAAGTAAGGTAAAAATGCTAATTGCCTGGAAGAGCCATGCATTCAAATTTCTGAGATCTACGGTAATTTAAGAATCCTTGTTCATAAAACCAATTCCATAACTACATGATGGATTAAATATTTAACAGATTTTTAAGGGCAATAAAACTTGGATCCTTTGCAAGTGGTGTAACAAAGGAAGCTTCTCCAAGGAACTCTGAAACACTTGTGGCAGAAGGAACCCTCCTCCGTTCATTTAGGGCAAATCTGTGATGTCAAAGATGATTCTCCCTTTCAACAAACCTCTGATAATTTCAGGGAAACTAGCAAATTAATCCCCACGAGAGAAATTTAATACCACTAAATCAGGAAAATACCTTCTTATGCAAAACACAAAATGGCACCTCTTAGTTTTTAAACTGTATTGTTCCCAGAGCTGTTCACTCAGATCTCTATTTATTAAAGCTGGAAGTCTTGATAGCCTTTTTCATATCTGGAATGAGATGTAGCATTAGCATTTGGGTGGAGTGGGACTCGCACTGAATTCAAACACATTCCAATGCACCTTCTCATGTGGCCAATTTTAATCTGTCAAGATAAGCCATCAAGAGGTGCCTTTAATTACATAAGACACCAATAGGCCAAGAGTATGAGAAGTTTGTATTTAAAATGAGCCTTTCACCCTCATTACCACCTTGCTTCCATCTGGGGAAAAGCGAGAACACTCATTCTGAACAGCTGTGTCTTACTCGACTGGGACAATATTATTTTCATGGTAAATTATGTTCACCCTTCTCTAGCCCCTGACCGATCTGGATAACTCTCCTCTCATTTTGCTTTGGATGTCAATTAAAATTATTAGAAAATAACTGACAGAACATTAGATCCATCAGTTCTGCAGCTGCAATGAATGCAGTTTAAACCTACTTTTTGCAGGCTTCTGCTTATTAGTGGACAATATGTTTTGCTGTATCTTCAGCGTTGCCTTTCTTCTATAATGCCAGCATTTATTGAACAAATCCTTTGCAGCTTAAACAAAAGTCACAGACTAGAGATAAACTATTAACAATGGATTATAAGAATACACAATATAGAAATGTCCTCTATCAGAAAGTATTTAGCAATGATTCCTGAGTCCAGAGATTAGATGGGAGAGAATAAAAGGGAGGGGGAACAAAAGAGAGTGAAATATGAGCAAATTGTCTTTTTTTCTGGGTTATATTACCTATTGTATGTATAGTATGGTGAGAGAGTCACTGTTTAACTTTTGCAACTATAAACAGTATCCTGATTTTCATGACACAACATGCAGTGTCAAAAACACGGAAATGTAGAAAAGACATAGGCAAGGAGAAATACATATTCATAGTATTACATTCAATAGCTGTTTAACAGTCAGGCTTCTTTTAGAGCTGTCCAACAATACTGATTAATCCAGCTGAACTGTTTAATCAGACTTAATTGTCAAAATGATTAATAATATCTGAGTAAAACAAGGCATGTATACATTAAAGAACACAGCACAGAAATGTACTGCTTGTGAACTGTTTACAAAAACATACAAAATGTTGGATGGCACAAAGTATATAGTGCTAATATAAACAGATTAAGCTAAGTGCTTAACATAAACTGTCCATCTCTACCTGTAACAGAGAATATTTTAGGGGACCAAAAAATATTCCTTATAAAAATAATGCTATGTGGTGCAGAGTGCTTTATTCAGTGTATTTTTGACAGAGGTGGCATTTGTAATTCTTCTGGTTTATTCAATCATGACCATGATCGTTTTATTTGAGTTTCCACTTGTCCCTCCATTTGAAGCTCCAGTAAGATCAGTAACTTGCCATCAACAGTTTAAAGCGAGAATAGATGAAAGCAGTAGCAGCAGCAGGAGCAGCAGCATTATAGGTACCAGCTGGGACAGAGTGTGCTTGCAGGTATCTGTCAGATATGTGCTACCTGTCGCCATGATTTGTGCTATCATCTTATGCCATGGTACCAAATATCTGGTTGAGGTCACTTCACAGGGCTGTTGAGGTAATTTTTTTTATACCTCTCCTCTGAGCAAGAGTAGAACGGCCAACTGGCTCCAAAACTGGTGACTGATTACGATTCAAAGCAGAGTAAGTTGCTGCCATTGCACCCTGCGAGGCAGAGAGGGGGGAAAAAAACCAACCAACAATCAGGGTACATTGTGACTGACGCACATACGACAGCTCACACAGTACTAAGCACCCGATATTCTGAAGAACCTCCAGTCTACTTTTGTCTACAAAACAGAAACACACCACTACATTTCTCAAGTATCAGCCGTGTTAGGAGTGGTTTTTAGAGTAATAACTACTTTTCAGATCAAGTGAAAAAAATTTGAACTTGCTTAGAAAGCCAAACCAAGAACATGTTGAAATACCTTGCTCAATTAAATTCTCTCTCAATGCTTTGTGAGATAGTTGGGGAATGAAATCCCATTGGTAAGCTGCCTCTGCTTATCACTTACATAACCATTTCAGTTTTCAACAAACTATGTAAGAATCACCCACGTTATTCAGCACTTGAAGATTTATTTAAAAAAAAGTTAGAAAGCTGTGAGGTGTGGGATCAGAACTTCCCCCTCTTTCCATTTCTGTTTTTGGATGCTAGAAATTTCTAATGGCTGACTCAGAGTGTTAATTATATTCTTCAAATTGCTTTTACGTTACCCAACAGAGATTCTTGGGTGTAGGACTGAAGGCAGGGTGGAACACAGAGAAGCAGAATTCAATTATTTTTTATTTCACTCTGCTTGTTCAAAGGGAAAAAAGTTTAGCAAGGTCCAAACCAGACTGTGTTTCAGACAGAGTGCTGAACGGTACGATATCATATTAATTAACACTGTCTTGTCTTCTTTTTAGCCTATACTGTCATTGTGAAGTATATTGTTTTCTTTCAGTAATGGACAATTAACCTCTGAAACCATAAAATTAGCCAAACTATTTTTCAGTTCCCCTATGTCACCTGACATTTTTCACTACTGGAAAAATTATTTCTTCTATATTGGTTTCTTAAGGTGGTTAAGCCTCCCAGTGTTAAGTAAGCCAAATAAATTTCAAGCCTAAGGGAAGTCTTTTTAAAAATATATTAGCTTATTCTTCATGAGTTAGTTCTTATGAAATGATATTAAATATTACATGTTCACTTTATGGCTTAATGTAACTCCCAGTTCTTCACAACTTTTAACTAGTAGTTAGAGGAAACACATGCTACAGTAACTTCTTAAGTGCCTTTTTTTACACTAATGTGGCTAAGCAGCAAGCTGAATGGCTTTCTACTTACCTTCACTAAATGGGGCGCATCCTGCCTGTTCAGCTGGTATTGAGGCAGCTGGTCACAGTGAACTATCCAGGGGTGACTAAGAACTTGGGCTGCAGTCAATCTTTGATGCGGGTCAACATGAAGCATTTTTGAAACAAGGTCCTGTCAACAAAAGTACGTTCATAATGTCAGTTTGAAACAGCTGAAAAGCTGCCCAGCAATACTAACACTGTATCTTTGAATTACATGACTTAATGGATGTTTGGTAACACAACAAGATTGGTTTGGTAACACAACATTCAATTAAGTGAGGCAAAATACACCAGCATAAAAATAGGCACATTGAGCTAGGATAGAGGCCCCCCCATACCAGTATTTTATTTTTAACAATGACAAATAGCAGGTATGGTGGAAATGAGTATTGATAAAGGAACAATTAAGAAAAGAGAGACAATCCTTCCCTTCACACAACTTCCCAATGCCTAACAAATCTTTCAACAGCTGTGCAAGTTGACAGTTGAATTTTAGTGCTCCTGCTGGCCATATATGTGCCCTTAGTCATTCTTAACCTCATCCTCTCTGAACTGATTTTGCTGCTTGTAACTTTTGATTTGCCCCCTTCTCAAACACCTGTCACAGTTGTTTCACAATTAAGTTGTGAACCACATGTACAGACATTCAATTTTGTTTGGATTTTAACTGCTGCAGAATATATTAATCAAGCAATTCCTGATTTCCCTGATAAAATCATCACATGAGGAAAAAAAAAGGAACTAGTCTTTCCTTCTTTGCATCATCAGTGAAGTGATCTCTCTTTTCTGTCATGACAGTCAACTCTGCTTACAATGATTTTTTTTTTTTTTTTTCTCTCTTTACATGGAACCTTCTCTTGACATCTGATCAGGTTTTCACCTTTGTTTTGGTACATCCTTCTCTACCACCTTTACAGCTTCTATTTTATCATTTTCAGATTATGGTAATGAGAATTGCATACAATGCTCAAGATGTTGAAAACAAAATTATATAGCAGCATAATATTTTATAGATTACTTTAGATGTCAGTAAGGGTAAAGGAATAAATAACATTTCTACATTAAGCAGTTACCTGTGGAGAAACACATTTAAGTTCCCTACAACTGTATTTAAGATAATTTAAGTTACATTAGCAATGCTAGACATTTTTCTAGAAAACATTCTTTGTTTTGTAATTCAAATTAAGAATTTGAACACACAGATAATAATAAAAAGGAATATAATTAGGAAGTGTGAGACAAACTGTCTTGGGTAACTCTGAAGAACTAATCCAAACACAAAAATGCAAAACCCAGTATTTTCCTGAATCAGTAGAACACTTGGTAATTATTGTACTATTTTAATTATCCTGATTTAGACTATCTGTATGATTTCTGAATTTAAAGTTTTTATACTGTTTTATTACAGCATTTCTCATCATGGATGATTGTGCATGTGTGAATACTAATATACCATATTTCTAAGGACATTTGCTAACTCCTATAGTATAAGGCACACCTATTTTCTTGCACATGCAAGGGACTGTTGAAGCATGAAAGGATCATAAATAGGAAACAAACTTCTAGGCACATATAGGATCAGATCAGTATTTTAAAATAACAATGGGTAGAACTTACCCAGCCATATATAACATATCCATTGTAAGCAATATGTAACATTTCAATCCATTTCCTTATCCCCTGAAGGACAAAGCAAATATACTTGCCTTAGCTGTATCTGAAACGGTATTCCAATATCCACCACTGAGTGAGAACTTTCCACTCCCTATTCGGGCCAAAATCTCCTCTGGGGTATCATCAGGACCATTTGCAAAAGGAGTGTAGCTATTTAACCAAACAATTTCAATGTTAAAAACTTTCACAACCTGGAACTCAATAGTCACTATAAAACCATTCATAATTATTAAAAATTATTATAGGCAACAGATAGTCAAATAGCCGTAAAAAGAAATTATTGTTAATAGATGAAGAAGCAGAGCAATGACTATGTATCTGTTCTTACTGTACATATTCCTTCTGTATTGGGGAAAAACACCCAGTTTTTTCCTATAGCAGTTTAAGTATTGGTGGTTCCTGAATTACAGGAAGTATTCTTTAGGCCTTCATATTTTAATGAAGTAATAAAACAAGCTGTTAGAAACTTAAATGTGAAGACTTTATGATGGATCTGAAAAAAAGAATAAATGCTGTTCTGATACTAGAGCAAGATGCAGTAATTTTATTTGCTTCATTACTAGAATATCCACAAGCAAAAAGAGATATACTTAAAACCAAGTATGTTTGTCATTTATTTTAAAATGCCAAAGTGTCTCTGATAATATTAACTCTTAACCAAAGGGGGAATCTGAATAATCTAGCATAAAAACATAATCTATTTGGCAGGTGCAACAGCAACTATCTTTTGAACTTGTGGAACTACAGTTTTATTTGTTATTTACTTTTATAATTTATTATTCATCACCTTTTATACAATTCATTTCTGTTACATAAAGGCATTTCTATTGAATTATTACATCCCAACCGCATCACTTCAAACTATCCAGTGGCTGAATTTTGCACACAGTCGTGCTTCAAGGCACTGCAATATTTGCCGAATGTATTTCCCTCAACATACGCGCTTCTTAATCAGCTAATTTTCACATAACCAGTTTTTTTACACCTAAATCACCCTAAAGCAGAAATTAAACACCTAAAATAGATGAGATATCAGAAGCCAAGAATTTTTCATTCGGTCCCTAGAAAGTTGGATTCTATGAAACACAAAGCATATCATAACCCCACTGAAGCCAGAGCTGAGATTAATTAGTGCCTTGATAGAAACATCTTTAACAGTGGGCTTACATTTATTATCCTTTGTTTATATTAGTTTGCTATTGTACAGCAAAGCAAACTAAAATTACTCTTACCCAGTCAACATGGTATAAAGTAGAACACCAAGGCTCCATATGTCACATGCAGCATCATAACCTTGCCTCTTTAAAACCTGAGGGAGACACATATTTTTTTCTGAAAAAAAAAAGCTTAGAAATGCTTTATGCCATAAAAGTAGCAAGATTTCAAATTTTTAGTCTTTGCAAAATGATTTTGCTTGTTACACAAGACTGAAACGTATCTAGCTAGCAAACAAATCCCACAGAAATAAATCAAAGCATGTAAGCTATCTTTTTTATTTACCTCTGGTGCAACAAAATTTGCCGTGTAACATGGAGTCATCAGAAGACCATTTTCTGCTCGTAGCTGTTTTGCAAAGCCAAAATCACAAATTCTTATTGATTCTGGATTGCCGGATTCATCAACATAAAGAATATTGCTAGGCTTCAGGTCTCTATGAACCACCTAAAAAAATATAAAACAAACCACTAAATAAAGTAAGCTAAACCTACAAAAGGCTTTATAATTATCAATTCTGCTACTTATTTTCAAATCTCCCATCATCAATCAGTTTCCAGATTTCCATCTTCTAACATTAGCTGTTGTATTCTGATGCTCACCGGTGTCTAGAGTACTAAAATTATCAGTTAGCAATTCTAACTATAAAGCTCTATCCAGACATCCCACTCCCACCTAATTTATTTGTACAGACAGTTCCAGTTGTCTTGCTCTAATGGATGAATATATCTATTCCCTATTTTAACATGCCTATCTGCAAGGCTCTTTAAATCAGAGCCTTTGGCTGGTAACATCTTACGGAGTCACGGATGATGTGTCATCGTGCTACGTAACCACACACTAATTACTGCTGGACAAACCCTCTATAGCCCATTCTTTTCATTCAGATAATGTGAACTGATCTCAGAGAAAACATTTAAGGCCTGATTAAGGAGGAATTTTAATACAGTTCTGCCAAAGAGTAACAAAATATCATAGAGGTATTCTCCTAATGGACTGACATGTCAAAAACCAGTCTGTTCCGGCTCCCAAGCAGCTGTTTTATAGAGGTTTGAGATGTAAAATGCTTGACTAAAACTGTAGAAGCTGCCAAAGGTCTGGTAGAACGAACGTGATCTTATCTGAAGCTATGCTAACACAAGCCTTAGTAAAACCTGGAATGCGCAAGGACAGTCTTTGAAATCAGATGACCTCTTATATTTTCTTCACAAGACAAAATTAGCCTGAAGCCGTGAGAGTCTTTGCTCTCTGTAAAGAAAAGGATATATGCATCTGTAATGCAGTACAATGGATCTATCTGTTCTCTTAAATATTTAACAAGACCTGCTGTGAAGGTTTTTATCCTTCTGATTGTCCTATGTATTCAATTAGTATTGAATGCAGCTTTTGATGTTTAAATTTGAATGGAAGAGGCTGTGGTGAATTATTTCAAGAAGGGAATCGCAGTACAACAAAAAGATAGCCAAAAACTCCTGCAAGTAAGTGATCTGCAGAATCAGAAGCTCTATGCACTCTTCCAGAAAGCTAGCAGTGTTTCAGGAAAGCAAGCAATGTAAGACCAGAGAAGTAAAATGGCATTACAATCTGCAGACCCTCTGCAGTCTTTAACAAGGTAAGTCTATTTAGTAGATGCTTTTTCAGCATGCAAATACTTTGCAATTCTCAGATTTAACAAAACAAATACTTAATAACTATGGAAATAAGCACCTCATAAGCTGAAATCTGCAACTGATATTAAAGAATTTGAGTTGGAACAGCAGATATTAAGGGGAACATCATGGCTTGAGATGAGTGTGTGAAAACCAGCTCCTGATAGTCCTCATTTTTTGTTGTTTAGATAAGTTAGAATCCCTTTTTTCTAAGTAATGAATGAAATATTCTTCACTGCTCCAAGAGGCAGAAGAAAAAGCTACAGTTATATTCTGGTAGGTGTTTTTTTTAAAAATAGATCATAAAAGGGGTAGAAAGGAAGAGGTGGGCAATGGAAGCAGTACAGAGCTGGGAATTTGGCAGACTTTCTAGCACCAGTCTGCCTGAACGATAATTTTTTTTTTTTTTTTTTTTTTTGAGAAGTGGAAGCAATTCTCTAGTGGCAGGAAAAGTAAGTGTAACAGTCTAGTTCAAATTCAAATGCTAATTCCTGAGCAATCAAAATGTTTATGTCAAAGAAGAAATAAAATACTTTCCTGTATTGTTTTCCTAAAGGTGAATTTTAAAAATGTCAGGTTTTTTTAGATTATATTGATATTTTTGACAGAAGTAACATTTTATTTTAGAGCAACAGAGGAGAGCAAAAAAATATGCAGGACATTTCAGTTCTTTATTTCTTAGCATCATGATTCTGATTAGCACTCTCAATCATGCACCAGCATGCTCCAAGATGCCATGATACTTCTTGTTTATCCTTTTCTATGATGTCTATTGTGCCAACCCTTAATATTTATGCTGGGCCCAATAGAATGGTTTGGGTGAGAGTTGGAAGTACTGTTTACCCTGAAGGGGAGGATTTCATTCCTTCCTTAGCTAATTTTTCTTGACTACTTACAACATGACTCATCCTTGTCATGCAATTGTCACACTGGCCTTCTCTATCTTTGAACTATTTCCTCTGTCTCCAAATTTATTTCCTGGAGCATTTCTTTTCTTTCTCCTAACTGTCCACTACACCTTCCTGATCCTATGGAGCAATAGCTACAAGTCAAACTACGCTCTTCAAACCCAGAAGCAGAAGAAATTACATGTGTGATAGGTAGAAAAATTGTCAGGATCTATCATAGGATGGGGTTGGAATTACATTAGGTCCCATGGCTAAGCAACAGCACTGTTCTTAGCACTTCTTCCTGGCTTACTTCCTCTCATATCCTCTCTGTTAGTCATTATCTGCATATTCCATGGAACTACTGACTGCATGAAGGACAAATGAAGCAGTTGCATCATCTCTATTATCTGGACATCTACACAGCTGATGAGGAAGGTTTTGATTTCAACACAAATTCCTGCTGCAATGTAATTATTTACCAAAAATTACTGCACAGAAGAACATACTGAGATAGGATATTATGTTTCTGAAAGAGAATATCAACATCTCTAAGTGTTTGGTCCAAGATGAAAACTTACCCCTTGTGCATGGAGATATTCAACTGTTTTTGTTATCGTGAACAGTACAGCACTAGCTTCTCGTTCTGAGAAAAATTTTTGCCTGAGAATTTTATCCAATAGTTCTCCTCCTTTCATAAGTTCTGTTACTACGTAGACATATTTTCCATCATCATACACCTGCAAAAAGTACACAAAAGATGTGAACTTCAGAGTATTTATTTTCTGCTATCTTCCTGTGAAATGCACTGAGATAGTGCAGGTGTTTCCACAAGCTGTTTTCCTCAATTATTTTTATCATATATGTCAGCCTCCACACTATTCAGACACGGTTCATCTTCAGAAATGAACACAAGCCTTAAATAAAAATATAGCACAGTAATGAAATAACAAAAAACACTCACATGTAAATGTTTTAAGACAAAAAAGGATGAATAACATTTAGTTCTCCCTTTACAGTTTTGCTGAAACTTTGAGAGATATTCAGAAGTAGCAACAAATGGAAACTAGTGTGATTAAGGAAAAAACAGAGCTATTTCTCAAAGCAATTATTGCACCAGATTACAAATATAAACAGAGATTCCAACTGAACAACTGGACTAAAAAAATAATCACCTCAAATAGCTTCTCTAAACAATGAAGTTCATGTACTCAAAGCTGCTATGATAAAAATTTACAACTTATACGTTAATCTGCACATAAAGCCTATAGCAAAGTCTAAAATTAATAAAATATGTATATTTTAGCCCTTCTAGTTATGGAAAATGGCTTGAATTTTGCATGGCTTTTATTTTTTAGGGAAAAATATTTGAGAATTCTATTATCACTAGGGGGCACTACAGACTGAATTATACCAAACCACATTTTAAGGTATACTTAAATATATAATTTCAGTCACACTCTGAGGTTTAAAAAGTGGTTGCTGCTTTAGTGAAACCTTTTGTAGACTCTGGTTTTTTAACCTTTTTAATGTGATGTTGGAATTGTTCTCTTCAGCAATATATAAGAAATAAACACTAGTTTGTGTTTAAAGTAGAATTACTCAAGTTATAGTAAAATAAATTTTAAATTAAAAAGTTTTTATCCCATTTCCTTGTCTTAAGCTACATGGGAAATACAGGGTACTAAAGTTCTAATCTGAAATCCTTTTAGCATAGTTAAGAGCACAAAAGTTTCTATTCTCTCACCAAATAAAAAAGAGGAAGTGTTAAAGAAATAATTCTGCAGGCTTTACAAGCTTATGATCTTAAGGAGGGAAGACATACTGCGTTTCTACATCCTCATTTAACAGCAATTTTCTCCCCATAATACATAAAGAACTGGTGATCCTGCTCTGGCAGGGGGTGGACTATCTCCAGAAGTCCCTTCCAGCCCCTACCATTTTATGATTCTGTGTTTGCATTAAAACTTTAAATATTACACAGTATTAAAAAGCAGAATTATACAATGCTAAATATTAAACTGGCATTTGAGATTTTTAATTATTTATTATTTGAAAGACATGCTCCCTCTAATGCTGGTATAACATGAAGAATCTTATTTCATCTGACTTGACAGAGCACACACATCTCAGTACTGCCGGGGGCATTCAAGAAAGATTTGCATTGGTTACTGTTTTATTTGCTACCCCTTGCTGGTCCCATCTGCCAGTCAAAAGAAAAGACCCATCCCAAACAAACCATTCCCTTCACCCCCATTTCTCTAATGTTGTTTTCAATTTAGTTGTTTGCACTGAATATATACTGTGGAAGCTTCCTTCACAGTTAGGTGCACAGTATTCTGCTTAGATCATGTGATGCTATATTTTAAAATGAATTCCTGGCACATGCCAAAGATCAATCAGTACGTCTTCTCTACCAGGCAAAGTGGAAGAAACTATAGTGAGAAACAGATGTAGGTACATGAATAAAATAGAATGCAATGAAAAAAGAGAGCATACGTAGTAGGGCTTTTTCTGAACTCATAAATAAGCACTTGGACAGGGAGACTGGGTAACTGGATTCAGGTTTCTAAAATGCTTCTGAAAAAAATCTTCAGCCAATGCTTTAAATAACTCAAAAGAGAACAAAAGTTCTGTTACAAAACAGTAACTAATAGGCAAAAAAAGGGTAAAATACATATAATGGTCTGGCACAGGAAGTTTCTAGGTAATGGTTTGTTGGAAGCTGTGTGCTTCCTCTGTTCTTACACTGCTTCCCTAGGCATCCACTAATGGCTACTGTCAGAGACAGGATATTGGTTAAGGACATCTGACTTAGCACAATATATCTCCTTTTGTTTATATACTGTGTAACTGAAAAAGACCACTGATAACAATCTGAAGGAAAAGCCCCAGAGGACTGTGCATTGCAAAAAGAATTTGGTCTTTTGAATATCCATTGTTTCAATCCAAACACCTTCAGAATTAACTTACATAAAAAGGCCGAGCAAGAATGAAAATTTCCATCCTAAACTAAATTAAAATATTACTGCATTTATTTTTGAAATACAAGAAAAGTTATTTCTTGAAGAAAAGTAATTTCCAACAACATGCAGTTAAATGCTGAAATATTTTATCTTGGCATTTCAAAACAGAAACAATTAAATGTTGATGTGGAACTGAATGAAAAATTGAGTCAAATCAACACTGAATTTTATTTGTATAGTACATGGTCCTTTTGATGAGTTTGAGGCCTGACGACCAAGTACTACTTATTCTTTCCTCTGAAAGCTGGAATAGCACATCATAATATTGTGGGATATACAAACAATCTGCCCAATGCATCTATATCAGGACAATGAAATCTTAAATAAATGTTAAACTCTTACAACAGTAGATGATATACAGATTTCTATTACATATGAATCCTATACCTCTTTTCTTAAACTGAACATATATCCATAAACTCTGTTTGGGGGACTGAACTGAAGAAGAAGAAATAAGTGAGAATTACAGCCTAACGTCCTCCGTCCTCTGTGGATTGAATGTATTAGGTTTGTTTTTTGGTGGTGTGTTTTTTTTGGTTTTTTTTTTTTTTTTTTTTTTTGGTTTTTTTTTCTCCTTCTTCATAATCACACTAAAAGCACTGTGAATGTTGACGCAGGTTCCACGTTAGCACAGTTGTTTTCAGGTAGCTTCACTGACCAACCATGTGAAGCAGAACAAATAGAAAGTGCAACTGTAATGATGATATCTAGCTTGCGGTTCTTAACTGCAAGGATAGATACCAATTACAAATTGTAAGGCTTCATAGTGGACTCCCTTGAATATTTGACTTATTTTGTTCTCTTAAGAAAGCGCCAAACTACATGACATGAATAAAGTGAAGACAGATGATAGCAGGAGAAGAGCTTTAGTCTTTAGTTCTTTATTACTCATCCTCACAGTATTTACACAGAGCTACTGTTTAAATTACTTCAAAATGTCAGAGAATCTCCCTTCAGCTGAGCTCAGCTTCCTGAAAATGGTTAAGCAGTTTTGCTTGAGGTTTGGCTTTGGTGACCAGAATACTTTCCCGCAGACTAAGTCATTAAGCATATGCCTTTTTAAATTTTAATCCTCTTTAATGCATAATCAAGGACAGAATGACCATTTTCTTTGTTAGATCATCAGAATCTACTGTTCACTATGAAAAAACCCTATCTTCCAACTTAAGCTATTCTTTGATTTTTTTGGTGAAAACATTTCCATTGTCAGAGAAGATAACAAGAAAAAAACCAGCTAGATAATCTTCCATAAAAAGAACCAGATAAAGATAAGAGATGAAGAAAAGTTATGCCCATGGACGTGAAAAGATTTTGTCAACTACTAAGTAATACTTATTACTGTTCATGAAAATTACTGTTGGTATTTTGCTAAAAGTGAGTCCTCAGTTATATAATAATGTACTTGAAAAATGCTTTTGACTAATGTAAGCAAAAGTAGATTAAAAGTTAACTAAGCAATCAGAAAACTTGCTTTTTCCTTTTAAAAAAGCAAACGTTAAATTATTCCTGTGCTAGCATTTTTGAAGGATGAATTATTTGGCTGCTTAGGATGATGTTGTATCAAAACATGAGCATCTTAAAGATGACAATGAGATGGCTCAGTAAACAATTGGATATTGTTGAATAAATTGCATTAGGATATTGTTTTATCTTTAAATACTGAAAAACATAAGCATAAATCTAAAACATGTAGCTTGTCATCTCTCAAAATAGAAAGTGATATGCAATTATAATACACTAAAGGATGTTAAGAGACTACTTACATCTTTTAGGGTAATAATGTTTGGATGCTGTCCATAGCGCAGTAGAATTTCAATCTCCTCTGTTGGATCTCTCTTACTCTTGTCAATAATCTGTAAGAGCAAAGAGATATCTAGGCATAGTTACTTTGTGAATATTATATAGTGTAACACTTGGGTGTTCTTACCAAGATAAAATAGAAACAATATTTATTGTTGATGGTAAAGGGCATGGATTATAATCAAAACAAGGTTTGTTAAATTGGAAGAGCAAGGCAATGCAAAAAAACTTTGGAAAAACTTTAAAAAAATCTTAGTTGAAAATGATTTTGGAGGATAAGTGATCTGATCCCTCAGGCTGTGATAAATAATGCAAGGCTATTCAGAGATAAGACTTCAGTCATCCATTATTTAATAAAATGGGAAGTTTGTAATTTGACACAAGATACTGGTTTGATGATGCTAATGAACAGATTGCCACAAAGCTAATCTCAAGTATTTAGTGCAGCAAAAGACAAAGCAGAAGAGCAAGGGAATAAAAAAAAATAATTAAAAAAAAAATTTCTCATGGTTAATTCAGACAAACATTCCATTATGAAAATTTATTTGAATCTCAGGAGGCTTGCTATCAGGCTCTGAATTTCCTCTTGTGAAAACAAGCAAAGCATTATTTTGCCCTACTTTTTTCCCCCCTCTCCCCCTGAACTGCAGAATATCCTTTAATGTCTTCTCCATCTCTGCCTTACCTCTTCTTTCCCTTGATCTCCTTAAGCATTTAACTGCTACCAGAACCATACTAACACACTGGACACTGATCACCTTATTCTTTTTTCATGATTCCTCGAGGACAAAAAGCCACAACAGATGCAACAGAAAAGTGAGGCGATCTTCACAATAAATGTAACAGCTTAGAGAAGTAACAGCTATGCCAATACTTTCTTCCAGTTTTGAAAAATTACTTCAAATTGCAAGCACAGAAGTCAAACCTGGTCCTGACCAGAAGCAGAATAAAGACTATGTAACTGTCAAATTGAAATTTGGAAGGTTTGCAGTAGACTATCTGTGTACGAGGATACAGCAAAACATATTTAATTTATATTCACCTTGTACATCTTTAAGTAGTAAACTGTTGAACAATTCAAAAAGAGAACTGTGTCATAGTACAGGATTTAAACTACCCCCTCCCCCTTTAAAGTCTACCAATCTATACTCCTGCTTTCCTAGTAACCATTCAGCCCCACACTGTTATACAGAAAGACAAGAAAAGCCTTACAATTACAGTCCTGGGACCTCTTACTAATTTCAAGTAAGAATTCAGTGCCTTCAAAGAAGTGCTATAAGGACTGATAACATCAGAAACATCATCTTGTTAAACTAGCATACAAAGATAAGGAGTCGAAGCTTATTCTGGAAGGTATACCAGATTTAAGCACTCATGACCTCCTAGCTATCTAACAATTTCTGAATCTAATTTGGAAACAAACCCCCCCTATATAACTATATTTAAAACAAAGTAACCGATCACATTGTAAAAAAAATTATGAGAAGTCATGTAAGATTTTAATAGTACATTTCCTTCTAGAAGTAGTCACAGAACTCCCATCAGTTTTACCATAATAATATAGATGTTTCAAAGACTGAAGATTGCTTTCAACCACACAGACCAGCATACAGATAACAAAATCCACAGCAATTTCCATATAAATATCTGCCAATAAATATTCTATTTGGTTGATTAGTATAATTCACATTTAAAATCTTTATATTAAAATAAACAAATATCTTCATTTGCTACATTCTATGTGGCAACTAAATTAATGACAGTGTCTACAATGCTAAAACCTGAAAACAGTGGTTTATAACAAATTACCTTTACAGCATATTCCATGTTTGAAGCTTTATGAATACATCTCTTGCAGATAGAGTAAGACCCAACTCCAATATCTTCCTTTACTTCATATCCATCAGTGAACTGAATGCTGTTCCTGTGCAACTGCTACCAAAATAACATTATCAATTAATAAATGTTCTAAATATTTAACTGACCTTTATATTAAAAACAGGTTTTTGAATTCCTACCGATTTGCTTCAGATTTTAAGCTGAGGACTGTACTAAGTCAAAGTGGTCTAAATAGCCACTACCTTCAGTTTGATAATAGGATGAGATAAATTATATATTAGACAAATTGTATATAATGTACACTGCATATTAGGAACTGACAACAAGTTTTTTTCCTTGCCACTGATTTATTAAAGATAGAATCTTCAAAATAAAGACATCCAGAAGACTACATGGTAAAATACTGGTAAAAGAGAATCACTGTTCCTATTATCTGAATAGATGAATAACGGTTTTCCAGTTGGAAACTTCAGACATACTGAATAGAATCACATTAAATGGAAATTGCATGGAATAGCAGTCAAAAATCCTTTCACGGAGATAAAAAGCTGAAAGGAGGACAAGTGTTCACTCTTCTAAGGGAAGGAAATGGTGTTCTAGTATCAAGAGTTTGTGCAAAGGATGCAAAGCATTTGCAGGAAACCATCTGGGTATCCTGCAGCACAGAAAAGAGGAAATAGGAGTGCGGAAGTGGTTGAGGGGCACAAAGGAAAGGCAGCAGAGAAACAGACCTTTACCAGAGAA
The DNA here is from genome assembly GCA_024611175.1 of Megaceryle torquata. NCBI lineage: Eukaryota > Metazoa > Chordata > Aves > Coraciiformes > Cerylidae > Megaceryle > Megaceryle torquata. The sequence continues at coordinate 27,388 of JANIJG010020805.1, forward strand.
GGAAACCATATACAAAGAGAAAGAATTTAATCCACAAAACTATGTGGGAAAGAAGGAGCACCGAAAAGCTTGCGGAAACTTTGAGTAAGACTTCAGACCAGAAGTCATTCTGATGTATATATGAAATCAGGCAGCTTCTTTAGAATAAAAAGGGATCTAAACCCAGGTAACTTGTACATACAAGCATGTTACAACTACTCTAGACATAATGAGAGGATTAAAGAAATAAAAGAGCTATTCATGTTCTCAATAAATGTTTAAAATTTTTTTTTCAGACATTTGCAAGATGTCTGAGTGCAGTGAAAAAAATATATAAACCACATCATACAGTATACCTTTTTATTCCTACCTATACACCAGTAAGTTTTCAACACAATTTAAGATCACCAGTTGGTTTTCACAACTCAAGTCTTCCTTGGCAATTAGAATTATTAAAAAGCAGAAAGAGGTGGTAGAAATACACTTTCTGCAGAAATCTTCCAGTTTCTTTCCTGCACACACATCTGCTTTTGTCCCTGCTGGTTGCAAGCTCACTGGTGCTGAAGCATGTTTTTAGAGTGACCTCTGCCTCATAAGGAGGCAAGGCATGCCTCATCCTCTAGCATCAGGTCCACCTTTGTCTCACACAAAACTGCACCTAACCAAAGGTCAGTTGTCCAGAAATAAGCAGTACTGGCAGTAATAGAATATCTAAGAATAGCAACTGCAATAGGCTATTAGAAGTGACAACCTCACAATTATTAATATAGGAGACTGAATTGGAATCAATAGTAACACTGCTAAGAAGCCAAGGCTTGTATGCATACTGTAACACTGACTTGTATTACATTGAAAAAAGGGGCTTTGGAGGGACAGAATATGTCCTGGATTTCAACAGATCCAGACAGAATTCATGATTGTACTCCAGAGCCTCCTACTTCACTGTGGGAATCAACTGACATTTTCATGCACAGGGGAAGATCATCAAGATGCCTGTTATTTCCCTCAACCTTATAATTATGGCTTGATATTAAAGAGTTAATACAGTACATGTATTAATATTAACATGTATGGTAGAACATTTTCATTTAAGGGTTGAAGGCGAATCATACCCGTGGCTGCTCAGTAGTTTAACATGTCCTGCACTGTCAGAGGTTTTGTTTGGATAAAATAATCTGATCTTTACTGCTCTTGCATAAAAATGATAATGACTTTGCCATGGTACTTCACTCTGTGATGACGGAAACGATCCCTCCACCGAGACACAGCGATACAGCTCTATTGACTTCTTTTAAGTAGAGATACCCACCTGGACAATTGAATGCACTCCAACTGTCTGCATTGCTTGGCTTTCATCATCTGAGGCAATAGCTACAAAACTAAATCCCCGAAAAAGTTGATGTGCGTTAGCGCTAGGTGGGATACCAGGTGAATCTGAAAAGACACATCATCTACTTACAAGCAGAGTTTTTCAAATGTAGAGCTGAGGTTGCCTACTCTGAAGGGCAATCTATAGCTTTATAAAGTACACAGAAACTGGAATTTACAGAAAGTGTTTCTGAGGACTGAAATACAAATAATTGCTAAATTGTTTTGCATACACCATCTAGAAAAACAATGGATAAACAATGGCTATAAAGATCATATTACTGTCAGACTATTTTATTATACAAAAAATCCAGTACTTTGCAGAAAATATTTATATAGAGCAGCATACCTATATTATATTTATGGAGGTAAAGTATTCAGACTTTGGTAACACCCTAAATTTGTAAAGACAAAATAGCCATAGAATATAGCCTTTAAAGACATGCATAATCTTTTTGAATTAAAAAAAAAGAGATTACTTAAGTAAAACTGAATTCATGCGTATGTTTTATTGCTGAGGATTACTTTAACATAGGACAACTCAGTTGTCCCTCATGATGTATTTACATCAAAGACCACAAAAACTTTTATAAGCTATGGAATACTTGTCTGTGAACATTCATTTAGCCCAGCAACTCCTGGAAAAACAAAACCCTTTACATAAGCTGAACAGAAACAATGCTTCTAGTTTTTGAATATGTAAATTGTTTAATTCTTCTCTTTTTACCTTTTGGAGTTTTTGCTGTAAACTCAGGGTCAAAATAAAATGTATCTTCAGGTCTGCCAGTTGCAGGTTTAAAAGGTGGGTGAATTTCTCTCCTGTACAATTTCTGAAGAGAAGGCACAGGCCAGAGTGAATTAAGACATTATACAACACCACCAAAGAAATTTACTGAGTTGATTTTGAATTAGATACTCACATTCCAATCTATTTTAGAGAAAAATGCATGCCTCTTAATTTCTTCAACTCCATCTGGACCTGCTCCTTTTGTAAGGAAGAAAAATGTCTGTGAATTAATTTCTTATTGGTCAAAATAGCAAAATTCTATTTCTTATTTCATTTGCATTAATTTAGATGTATGAATAGCAGAAATAATATTTTGTTGATCATTAGAAGAGCAAACAGGCAATCTATGTTCCTACTGCAAAGCATATTTTACACAAGAAACTTAGAATTTTAATCAGCTTTATGATCATTGACGTTATCAATACTATGATCAGAATCAAAATATTTTGCTGAACACTCTACCTAATCTGTTTGCTGGGTTTCTTTTGAAGAGCATTCGCAGAAGACTCTGTGCTTCAGGACTCAAGAACTGAGGCATTCCAAGTTTTGCCCTATAGGACAAAAATAATTAATAGCATGCAAACATATTTAGGTAAGAATTAACTCTGTATTCCCCCTGCAGTTTGTCAGTCCACAAATCCTTAACAAAATAGCATCAGTGAGAAATTGCCTTCAGTCATCAGAAACAGAATAAAACTGCTGTCAGTCATGTAAATCTGTGTTTATTTTTTTTTTCCTGTTTTGAGTAATATCTTTTCAGTAGTATCTTATTGATAGTAAGACAAAACACATTTTAGAAGGGGTAATAAAAACACCACGTGATCACATACACCAAGAACACCCAAGCAAAACAAGAGGAAACCTAAACTAGAAGACAGAAATTGAATTAAGGTAGGACACATCTTGCAAGAGTAGTAGGTTAATAAAGAACTCCAAACAACAAAAAACAAGAGAAGATCATTCCCCTTTCTTTCAAATTTTACTTTCCAACTTGCCATCTTGAATTTTTAGATTGTTTTTGTAGTTGTCATTTAATTTTGTTTCGTAATCTTCACCATATTTTTCTCCTCTCAATTTCATGTTGAGCCTCTATCCTCTCCCTGCTACTAGGTCACAGTTTCTTATGACTACAAAAATGGTAAGGGTGGATTCGTTCCCGTCTCTCATTCAACCTGTAGCTTGTATTTTTCCATAACAATCCATGATATAGGCTTTCTCTGTATTTCAACCAGAAGACATGATTTGCCTTGTGTTCCAGCTATTTGTAGATGTCCACCTCTGTGACATTTCAGCAAGTGTGGACACATTGCTACTGATTCACTCACTATTCATTACCTTAAAACTAGAATTTATTTTCCATTCGTTTCAACATTAAAGTTGGGGAGGTTGCCTTTGATCTACAGGCAGATCAAGACCACCAATGGAGTGAAGGAGTGGACGGTGGGCCATCCAACGCTTCCTCAACTGCCATATACAACTAGCAGCTGAATTCTTACTTATGCACTTCATATGCAGCAATTTCACTGCATGTTCACATGATGCCATTTCTGCTGATAGCAAAGTATCACAGAGCTACACTGAGAAGGAAGCAAGGAAGACACTGTCTGCAGAAGCACAATGGTATCATTTACAATGTTATTGAAGGACCGAGAACAGATATAAACAGCCTAAATATGACAGGACTGTGCTGGAGTGGGTGGAAATCTTTGTCCTATTCTAATCCAAAACATCTTCAACAGTAGGATGAAGGTCTGGAGGTTCAGCATGGGAAGTCAACTGCTTAGGAAAAAAAAAAATCTAAACCATGGTCAACAACATGACTGAAATTAATCTTACAAAGAAGTGACTCGAACTGAAACAGAGTATGTAGAAGAAATTCGAAGGACTAGCATGTACTGCAGTCCACAGTAAAGCCAACTGGAGGCTCTCACGAAAACCACAGAGATTAAGACCCATCACTGCTCCCTTTACATCACAAAGGAACACCTTTCACAAATTCCTTTACTGGCCATGTGACAGGACAGAAGAAAAGGTGATCACCAGGTACACAGAGTTCCTAGGTTATACAAATACATGAGTGACAGCAATTTTTTTTCTGACATTCCTGATGGACAAAGACAAAAATTTATATGAAGGCATACCTCTTCAGTAAAAGAGAAAAGATGCTTTAAAAACTTAACTCTATTGCTGCAAACAACTATTTCTTCAAATTTCAGAGTATGTCAGTTTTAGGTAAAACATACAAGAATAAATAAAAACTTGTCTTGGTAATGTTTGTGAGAAATAAAAAGCCCCCAAAAACATGGGTTGTAAGTAGTATATATTTTTCTGCAGATTTTTGGAAACAGAAGGTAAGAAAAGCAAATTATCTTAAATTATATACTCTTAAAATACAAATTCATATGTACATCTGTCATTTTAAACATATTTTAATACTTCTATGAAATATTTCAGGAGAAATACAGTACATTTAGTAGTATACAGAAAATAAAAAGAAAACATACTGCCATTCTTCCGGGGTCGACAAAAAATGTGAACTTAAAGATTTTAAAATATCTTGGTTTTCATCTGTTCATTTTACCAACAACAAAATATTTATGCATAAGTAATATTATTAAAGTGCACAGAATGTTAAGCAGAGGCAAAATTTCTTTACTTTGGATCACATTTTTCGTACAGCTCTCCGAAACGAATAACAAAGACTAGAAGGTGAGAAAACAAAGTTGGAAAGGGACTTATAGATACATGCTCAAGTGAAATCTGAAAGTAATAAGAAATGTCAGTTAACTGGGGAGATGCAAGGAGGATATTTTACAATGCAGCAGAATACAGATGATTTTTGTAGCAACAGTGTAAAGACTATCGAGGAACAAAGGGGAGTCACATGCAGGCAGAGGAAAAGAGAAAGACGTGACTTGTGTGATACAGATAGAAAAGAAAAATACATGGCTCTTGAAATAAGTGAGAGTGAAGAACTATCTCAGGCTAGCTTCTGGTAAATAGGAGGTAGAAGTATGTGCTTGCTGTGAATAGATAGAAACTTTTAGTCAAAGACATTTAATAATCATAACATGAAGATTTGAACTGGCATGGTGTTGAGGCAGCAGAAGAAATTAGCATCACTAAATACATTTGCAAACATAATGTAAAGAAAAGCAAAAACAAAGGCTAAGAATAACCTAACATGTATGCATTATGAAAGCAAAAGCAAGGAAAAGAATGAATTTGTTTTCTAGTCATTTTCCTATTTTTTTCCAAGTAATTAGAATGTGAAATAATTTAATGTATTTACTTTTCAAAACAGGCTGCTGGCGCAAAAGAAATGCTGGCTTTGATATTTGGGTAGACAGGTGCTAACAGGACTAGGAACAATGATAAACAACGAAGGAGAAAATAAAAGAGTCTTATGAGCTTCGATGGGAAAAAGGTATTAGTAAAAATTGGATGAAAACAGAGAAGTGAAACTGTGATATGAGGAAATAGAGTTGTTTGCACAGTGTTAGGGTACTGTCCCAAAAGCAGGACACTTATGTAATAGGTTGTATTAGGTCAGAGAATATGTAGGGGATCAGCAAGGGGAAAAAAAAGCAGGCCTTCATTAGCAAAACCAAGAATGTTAACTGCATGAAGGAAAGCAATTTCCACAATATAGCTAATGCAAAATCTATAGTGGAAATAGCAGAGGGGAAAAATGGAGCTTGGGCAAATCATAAGAGAGTACATAAGGGAGAATTGCACTTTAGCAAATAGGGGAAGTATCAGGGAAGCAAGTTGTTGGCAGCACTAGTAATATACAGAAATAGGGTGAGGAGCTGGTAAGATAGTGAAGGATACGGAGAGAAAATACTTTCTCAAAAAAACTAAATCAAAAAGCAAGGAAAAAATGCACAGGTTATCAAAAAGGATAAGAAAGTTAAAAATATTATGGAAATAAGATGGGAAAGATCATATGATTCGAGAAGTTATTATTACAGATTAGAGAGCTGCTATGAAATTCTTTGGACCTAGTATGGGGGAGGAATAGGAAGGCAAATTAGATAGGCAGCAAAGGGAATTAATAGTATGGAATAGGGAGTGAGGATTTACCAGTACCTTTGGAAATGAGGGAAGAGTAGAAATTAGATATTGCAGCCCGGAGGGCATCCCTGTAGAATACCTGATGAGATATATAAATAAGAGTGTACTCACTTGAGAATCATAGTCATGGTTTCTTTTCTGTCTTTCCCTTGGAAAGGTAGAGTACCAGTGAGCATTTCAAACTGTATAGAGTAAAACTTTCATCAATTACATTACCTGGACAAAATCTAACTTTTGACAAAACTACTTAGCATCTTAACCTTCCAAAATTCATGCATGTTAACAATCAAATCTGTGCAAAAACAACTTCTCATTATACAATTTAAATTACTGTGAATGCTGAGCAGCCTTTGCCATTTTTAAAGCTGCAGAATATTTTCTTCTATTAATACCTTGCTTGACATGCTTTTTATCTCAACAATTTAGGCTATAATGCTCTGTGTTTCATTTTTGCCTAAAAAGCTGATCTTGGAAAACTTGGTCTATCCAACTGTAATTTAGTTTTCAAGAGTGGGGGAGAGGGAAAAACATTCCCCTTTCAAAAGTTAGTAATGATTTCTCCTCATGCAGAGATATATAAAAAGGTAAAAATTTTTAAAATAGCCTTCATTGGAAAGTGGTAAAAGGGTAGTTGATTGACAAAGACATGCATGATGAAAAGTGGTTACTGTATGCATACAGTGGAAATAAAGCCTGAAGGGACACGTAAGAGATCTACACAGTATGTGCATGCACATTTTACAGTGCCTGGTAGTAGGCAACAGACACTGTTAAAATACTGATTTGTTCTGAAAGTGACTGAGTAAAAATAGATACATATAAAGGCACTTCCATGGGGCTGTAGTGCACTGCAGGAATATCAGATCTAAAAAACATAGTGAAAGTAGTCTGGCAGCAGTCACAGTAGTCAACATTCTGAGGCAGAAATCCCGGGTTATTTTTTTGTTTAACAATTGTAAAAGAACTTACTTCAATGAAATTCCATGGCAAAAACTTGAAGCCATCAAAATTAAAATAATTATAAAGGAACCCTCTGAACAGCTTATGCAAACCTAAGTCATCCTGAAGACTAGGTATCTTCTATTTCCCTCTTTTCCAGTATGACTCAAATATACATCTTTCTAAGCATTAAAAATGATACACTGACAACTTGAGTGACTAATGTGTGATTGCAGTATTCTTAAATCTACAATAAGAGTATGAAGTTGCTCTATAACAGCATTTTTAAACCCCCTTTTTATTCAAATTTTAAATGTCTTATTAGGCTACAAAGTATTCAGAGAAAGAAAGCTGCTTACTCTTTGCTACTACTACTTATTTTTTATTCTACATGGTTTTTAAATATATACTTGTATTTAAAATCTTAAATTTAACATAACACCAACATGAAAACCCCCCACTTTTAATACTTAAGACAACTGCCACAAAGATGTGAGGCATAAGCTAAAACTACAAAAAAATTATTTTATTTATAGTTTAGAATTACATTCACAAGTTGCACTCATAAAAAAACTTTTTTACAGGTAAATTTGTAGTGCTGCATGTTTTGCTCATGCTTGAAATGAAGTTTCTTTAGCTGGCTCTTATTTGTCACAAGCATACACACTTGAATTAACAGCTCAGCACATGTTTTTGTCTCCTCAAAACCCACTGTATTCCAACATCAATAGGCCAGTAGTACTTCGTGAGTAAGCCAACATTGGCCTTCCCTAGTTATCGTTTATTTCATCGGGAGAATACCACAACAAACAGACAATGCTTGGAAACAAATTATTTTAGATGTCCATTATCCCTTAGAACAGTCAGTGTTTTAAAGGACAAATTGGCATATACTTCAAGGATGGTTTAAAATACTTGCTGTCTAGCAGCAGGAGAAAAGAGCCCCAATTGTATATACAAATGATTATTTCTTGAGATATCTTTCTAGCCTCCATTTCTATGCTATAACTTCTGTTCAGTCTAGATACTGTGTACTCATACCACACCAACAACCACTTGAATTCTCATTCAACACAGATTCTAATTAGATTTAAGGGTGGTTACATACAGACTGTCTATGAAAATTACTATGCAAACTAGAAATGCAAGCAAAAAAAATTGTCTTAGAGATAACTGCACTGTATTCCATACGCTAATTTAAAGAATTTCCTTTTTAAGGTTGTGTTTTTGTATTCAAAGTACAAGCCAAAGTGTTTAAAATACAGTGCACTTAGGCTGTGCAGGGCATTTTAAACTGCATTTAAATGCAGTGACTAGTGAAAACTAGTCACGAGTCACATCTAACATCTTTCTGCAGTTTTCAATTTTAACATGCACTTTGCAAGCACAAGAGGTAAAGCTGAAGCTTAATGTTTGTGTTATCAACAAGTATTCTGCAACTACACTATAATTATCTTTTTAATTTACTGTGTTCTTACAAAATATGCAGTTGTGAGGGTTTGTCTGCGTGCTTGCCTGTTTGAAGAGTTCAGTTATCAGGTGCTACTTTTACATAGTCAGTTTTCAGACCACAACAGCATTCTACGTGATTAAAAGGTGATAGGATGACTTATTTTCAGACACAGGAGTCCTTCTCATACTACAAAGTGCACACACTAGTTGTACTGTTACAGTCATATGTAGCAGAAACAGTAAGAAACAAAAACATTTCCTTTAAAGATACAATTATGTCAAAAAATGCACACAAAGATTAGAAATAGTAAAGCCATTCAGCATTCCTAAAATAGCAAACATGATTTATTTTTCTCTTCCAAAGCTGTATTTGATACAGACATTATTTCCCCCAACCATGCAACTTCACTTAACTCCTTGAAGAAACACTGTCAGCAACTGAGAAGCTATATCCTTGGTCATTTAGATTATTTTGACATGCAAGAGCTACCATTATTCCACTAAGCTGTAATCACACTGGAGACTAATTAGATCACTATCATTATATATTTTTTTTTCCCCACTTGAGAATAAATTCGCATTAAAAATTGGGATCTAAGTTTCTTCCCTGCCTTGGAAGAGACAGAATTTCTTCCCCATATACTTAAGATTTCTATTAATCTCCATAGCATTCAAACTACAATGGATGCCTCATATTTAAATTCAATGGCAACACTAAGGCATATTGTTGGTGTTGATGTGAGACTTAGTCCATGCTCTTGATTCAAACTCAGTGGTATTATTAATTTAATATAATTTAGACTGTTTTGGTAGTTAGGATTCATTTAAAGCTCACCTTAAGAGTTTAATGTTTAATTTGTTTCACAAAATCTCACAAAGCACAGTTTTGCTATTATTTATATTTACCAGAAACCTACCATTAAAACACCAAAAGACCACCAGTCTGCACTCTGTGTATGGCCTCGTCTATTAACAACTTCTGGAGCCATATATTCCACTGTTCCACAGAAAGAATAGGCTTTTTTTTCATGATCAATTGACTCCTTGCTTAAACCAAAATCTGGAAGAAAAAAAAAATAAAAAAATCACTCATGGTTAGTAATTTCACCATAATGTGATGCTTTTATCCTTTGTATATACACCCAAATACACACATGGGAATGACAGAATTCTCCTCCCCTCTCTACATTTTCACAGGCCCATAACATCAGATATACTTGTAAAGCTACATTATTTTAAATATTTATATAGCTCATTTATTTCCAACTAATTACACTATTTGTGCCACAGCAAAATTACCTACCAGTTAAAAATACTTGTTTTACTATACTGCTTTACAGAAAAATAAGGAAATGTAAAGATTTTTGTTATGAAAAGATTCATGTCTTGCAAATTTCCCTTTATTCACCTGTCAATTTGATATGTCCTTCCTCATCAAGCAGGATGCTAAAAAACAATAAAAGAACAAAATAAGCAAATTAAAATATCTTTTAACTGTCATTTCAGATAATGTGCTGACAATATTTAGGAATCAACAGAACAGCATCCACAGAGAGAAGCATAACTGAACATGCATGAAAATGAATCATTAGAAAGAGATACTTTGAAACTACACACTGTCTTTTCCTTCAGTGCTTTCTTTAGAAAGAATATTCAACATGTCAGTTTTATTTGTTTGGTCAAATTCAACATAAACTTCATTACTTTCTATGTTGAACTTTCAGTTTTGGCCATCTGCAGAATTTTGAAATATAGTTCCATTTCTCCCAAACCGAGCAAGACGGGTGAAGATGCATATACAGAATGAGTATTCCTTTCAATTACCATTTCAAAGGGTGTTGGTGACTTCAAATAACATCAAGCAATAATAAACATTCTTATGTTGTACCAAAGGACAGGACCCACAGGCCCTATACTTAGGCCACACTTCTCTAAGATGCCAGCTATCCTTAACCTCCACTGAATACAATCATAATTCAGAGCATGCAAAGTATTCAAGAACTAGACTCTGTAACATCACCTACACAGCAGGACTTAGTTCCTCCAGCTTCTCCTGGGGGGAGCTGCGTTTCATCCCATGGATGAGACACAATCCAGGCATACAGCACATTTCCCCTGCCCTTCCATTTTCCTCTTTATCATTTCCCTGGTGGGAAACAGCCCTACACTACAGATACAGCCTTTTTTTCAAGTTTACTTGAAAGTAATTTCAGCCTTTGAAAGGTTCTTTCAAACAAATACACCCAAGGCTTAAAAATGAGGCTTCTGAATAGGTATAGACACATACAATTTATTAAACCAACCAAGCAAACAAAAAAAAAAACAACACCAAAACAAACCACAAAAACAAGCCCAAAACCAGCCACTATGTTTGAGGCAGTAGCTATTCAGTCTTAGTAGTAACAATTACTATTTTGTTCTTTTCCTCTTGGAAGTAATGACTAAAGTTGTGTTTTTTTTTTTTTTCCTTGCTTTGCTTTTTAAAGGTCTTTTTCCACATGGTAAGCTTATTTTTCCTCACTTCAGAATAACTTAACAAAACACTCCCAAAGTTTAAACATAATTCATTCCCTGTTCAGTTGTAAGTATCCCCTCATAGCAAAAGTCTCCAAATGTCTGATTTGAGTACAAAACTTTCCCTTCTTGTCAGTCAGGGCTAAATGCTTTTAAATTTGTGTCTTTTTTCCAGGAGCTGCACAAAAGAAGCAGCTAGCCTAATGGAAATGCCACAGAACAGCCAGGTTCTGCAATACTTGTTACTCATTTTTGCTCTTTTGCTCCAATACTTTATACGAGACAGTTATCTCACACAGACTCAGGTTCAACAAAGCTGTAACAGAAGTGGGATCACCAGTGACATCAGGACTTCAGAGTTACTACAGATTTCCTGGCAATGAGGCAGAGTACATTAACTATCTGATAAGTACAACAGAGAAGACGTAGGCATTACATTGTCACTTAGATAGATCCCTCTCCAGGTAGGGAGTGACTACAGCATACATTTGTATCTGAAAGGCTCAAATATTTCAGATGGTAACACTGGAATTTTCTTCTTTACATTATCTACAACAACAACAAAACAATACTGGAAGAAAGACAAACAGGAGACAGAATTCAGTCATTTGAATGAAACATGGATGGCTAATATATTGAGATCAAGACGCCACCATAGTGAAATTGTTGCTTCAAGCTTATTTTAAGTTTTCAGTGTAATTATGTGATTTCCAATAAATAAAGCCTGTGACTAACTATTTTTGTACTCTATTTTAAAATTTAAACTCCATTCTGCTCCTACTACAATTAACTTTAAAAATCAGCATTAAAAAAAAAAAGTTTGCTTTTAGGCTTTCAAATGCAAAGATAAAACATTCAACTCTAACTTTGTATTGCACATTCGTTCTAAGTTTATATTTAGCCCAGAAATCCCACAATAATGACAAAACCAATAGGCCAAGACCACCTCTTCTCCACTGTACACCCTAAAGCACCTGGTAAATGAAAGGTAGGAATGGTTCAGTATACCCTTTACTTAAAGTAACACAGATTATAATACTTGGCATATCGCATATACAAGATGTTCATGTTGTAATGGAAATTAAATTCAAACTTTTTAATTAAAATTGCCCACAAGCACGCTTCACTTTCCTCCTTGTTCAGTTTATATAGTAATTTACTGAATTATAAAAACTGGAAAGAGGTCGAAGTGCTATAGAAATCAAATGAATACACTTAATTTGCCATTGAGGAGTCTTACTTTTCTGGTTTTAGGTCCCGATATATTATTCCAAGACTATGCAGATGATCTAAAGCAAGTGCTAATTCTGCCAGATAGAATTTAACATCATCTTCTGTGAACATCACCTGAGAAAGGAAAGCAAAGTATTTTACATGTAAAATCTGCAAAGTTTACACAATCAGCAACTAAACAAGGCTAATGGTGGTTTTGCAGAATGGTTCTTTATAATACTTGAATTAATTTCTATACAAAACCCTAGAAATGCAAATTTCTTGGTTAGACAAAAACTAGGACTTCATAATCAACACTATTTCACAGTACATACTTGAAAAAGAGCTTCTGAAGCCAGGTGTTATTCTTTCTGAAAAAAATGAGGTTATTTGCTTCCAATTCTTCAAGAGAACAGACAGACACGTTGTGGTGGGACTGAAAAATGTTGGAAAACATTTTTAAAATGTGACTACCTCTTTATTGCATGTGACCATTTCATTTCCAGAAAACAAAGTAGTCCAAATGCCTGAATTTCATCTACAAAGTCAGAGACAAGAATATGCATTTGGTTTTGAGGACACTGTCTGTAGGTACTAAGACAAAGAAGTTACAGTGATAATAAAAACCCCCAAGATGCAGCCTGAAAGGTAACTGCAGAAAGGGTAGATCAAAGAGTAAACTAAGAAAATAGCCTACATAAGAGCACAGGTAAAATCTCAGATAGCAAAGCCACATTTTCTGTTAGGAAGATAAATTTATCCCTGTTTACATGCAGTGAAATGAACACGTCCCACTTATCTCAGCAAGATTCACTGTCAGAAAACAAACTTTTGAGAACTTAGAAAAGTATGAAAATAAAAAAAAATTGTGTGATTTGATTCTCTCTCTCTTTCTCCACAGTCTTTTTTGTTTTGGTATTTTGCATGTTTGTTTGTTTTAGACTTTAAGGCTAGTATCTTTAGAAACAGCACATAGACCTGGAACAAAGAATTACCATGGGGAGCACAGATGAACATTACTTTAAGCAAGAGCTAAGAACAGAGAATAAAATATACTTTCTCCTGAGTAGTTTAAAGAGAGAAAGTAATATCAAAGCTGCTACAAAAGGCCGTTGCTGATGTTACTTCTACAAAAGAGCCAATATTTAGTACAGATGCATTCAGGAAGGGAAATCTTTATAAGAAACATTTAAAAGATCAAATAATGAAAGATCCCCTGAGGATGATAATACACCCACACCATGTTCTTTAAAAACACTGTTAGGAGAGATGAATTCCATGCAAACATCTACGGCATAGACATCTACCTCTGAATTAATCACTTTTCCCTTTATATTCCATGGGGGAGAAGAAAGAATTTTTAGGCTGCAGTTCATCTATCTATTTTAATAGTATGTGAATTGATATGGATGACATTAATTGCACCTAGCATGCCCATTTCAGTCCATCAGTTATGAACAATTCTCTCAGATTCAGATACCTATAATGAGTATTTCTTATCTAACCCTATTAAATCTTACAAAATTTGAGTGGTTCAAGGTGAAAGAGTTATAATCAGGAAAGCAATATACATTCTTCCTGGGGAATCAAAAAAGAACTATGGATTTTAAGGAAAAAGCATCAGAATTTTAGAGGAGTAATAAACTTTCTACTTATCTGTGGTGAAATAAACTAAAAGAAAAAAACTTGAAAAGTTGGCTTCACTGAATTAAATGTAATAATCTATGTGGTTGGCACAGAAATGAGGATATATCTATATACCAAATGTGCTGCATTCTACTCTTCTCTTAATGACCACACAGCTTTGCAGAGGTGACCCAACTGTCCCAGATACTCTGTAGCAAGGGAAAATGTACGGCAGCTACAATTACAAGTTCTGGCTAAGAGACACACACTGGCTATATTTATATCTCTACCTACCATGTATTTGTTGGAAGTTTCTGCACGAGTGATGAAAAAAATTTAAAACTCTGAAATATTAGCATTTAATTTAGGAGAGTTAGATCAAATTAATTTGTGGTAATCAAACTTTTCCAAGCTGTTATTTCACATATTTAAACAGAGATATCAACAAGATGACAAAGTATTCATGTTTGGAAAATTACAAAAGTAAGTGGAATGCAGTTCTTGCTTTCTTAGGATTTATAAATAATGCGATTTTGTATTCATATGCAAATGATAAAAAAGCCCCCCATGACTTGACATGAACTTCTGAATATTAAAGCCAGACATAAAACAATTAATTTGAATACAACTCCTTTATATAAATCCATGTTCTTTCTAAGACTCATCTTTTAACATGGTAGCAGTAGGAGATGAAAAATTTGCAAGGTGTAAAAAGCAGCACAGAACAACTGTTTTGTCTAAGCCTTTTTTCAGGAAAATGTATATTACCATTTTGAGAAAAAATATCCCAACCAAACAAAAAACATAGCTGGATAAGAAAAGACATTCAAAATTATATTCAATTAAAACTGAATTTAAGTAGTAAATTAAAATTTTATCAACAATTTTCAAATTAAAAAAGTTTACCTCTTTGGATAAACGTGTAAACAAGTCTCCTCCCCTGAGAAAATCCAAAATAAGATACAGCTTCCCTTCTGTTTGAAAAGCTGAAAAATCAATTAAAAAAATTAATCATAATCTAATTTTATCCATGATCAGGAGAATAACATACCTAGTAATTCACTCTTATTTTCATCATTGAAATGAATTCTTTTTTCCTTTGTGGAAAAAATGATTTAAATTAATTCCGGAACTGTTTCTCTATCATGGACTAAGCAATGCCCATGCCATGCAAAAGCAAAGCAAATCACCAGTGGAATTTCTAAAAAAATAAACTATACTTAGGTTAGCCAGCATTTCATTTCAGATTTTAGAAGTACAAAGCCTGGAATTAAAAGGGCAAATTAGCCACTAATGCACATATTTAAAAATCTCTAAAATCTCAGTTTAGCAGGGAAGTCTAGTCTAGTTTGCAAAAGAGTAACAAGTAAAATAGTGAAAGTGACATTACTTAAGCTGTGTCAGAGACCTGAGGTTTGAACTATAGGAAATACTGTATCCTAAAGAGAAAAATATAAACTGAAAGAAAAACAGTAACAAAAAAGCAACAACAACAAGACCCACAAAACAAAACAAAACAAAAATCCAAACAAAAGAAAAACACACAAACAAAACCAGAAAAAAACCAACCAGAACCTTGTATTTTTTCAGTTTACTTGCTACATGACATGTTAAGATGACTGATTTCTGCCCCCTCCACATCAGTATTTCATTGCTGCCCATAATATTAAAATTAAGCGCCATATTCCCATCAATTTTGATTCAAATGGAAGTAATGCCATTGCATATGCTTTCTATAGAGTAAATAAAGCAAGAATAAGCAAGAATTTAAAAAAATGTGAATGACATACATTAAAGATAAGAGGGTTTGGAAAAGAATGGCTAGACATAAACAGGTAACTGCTTTTAAACAACACAGAGCTACAGATTCTCAGTCCTACAACAAAATTTAACACCATGCATAAAATTAGCCACGTGCTTAGCAAGAGACTTACTATACAGTAAGTCTTTGTACAATCAGGATTCAGACAGAAAATTAGCATGCTATGATTCTCTAAACCACAAAGCAAATAATAGGTGCTTTCTTGACAGCATCCATTGTTATGATATAAAAATGAACTTTTCTGCAACTCACCATAATGTAACTTGACAATAAAAGGATGGTTAACTTCTACTAGGATATCACGTTCCATTTTTGTCCGAACCCGATCTCGAACTACAAGAGAACATGAACAAGATAAAGTAAAAAAAATTACACCTATATTTCCTTATGTACTTCACACTGTATCCCATAGTATTACAACTGTCTGAAGGTCACTATACTTTACACAGAAAATATATGAGAGAGAATTTATTTCACAGTGCAGTTTTCTGGTAAGTCTATATGTATTTCAATTTGCTTCAGCTTCTGCGATGGACAAAATCTGACACTAGGTACATAAATTTGATAAAAGCACATGAAAAAAAACAACTACCCTTCTGTCTGCCCTATACTTAAACTTTTAAACAGTACAGCAAAACTGCCACAGCTGTGTATAGAAAACAATCATTTTCTTTGGTGTTGAAAAACAAGGAAACTTAAAAAGTCATAGCAAAGCAAACTTATAAAAAATACAATTATACTTTCATAAAGTTGCTTATACTGGTTTAACTCATTGAGACAACTAACACTATTAAGTTACTGCTCAAGATGCCTGTGCTGTCCCACCATGGTGGCTCAGAATGGGACTTTGCTCCTATGCCACTACAGACTAAACAAAATGACCATCACATGCAGTTGCCACAGATATGGGGCTGGCAATCCATGAATCCAGGTAGGATGGTCAGCTGAGAACAGCATCTGCTTCAGCTGCCCTAGGCAACTCCCCTGCCACTCCTGTCAGTGCCTAGTTACCAACTGAAGCTCCAAATCAGACAGGACACAGAAAAAATTCCAAGCTCTTAAGAGATGAGAGCTAGTAAAGTTTGCTACAGTGGTTTAAGATGTTTCATTTCTCTCTCTTTCCCTTATTCTATGTTTTGTTACTGCCCCTTTCCCACATGTTACAAGTTCTGAAAGAAGCACCCCAGAGCAACGAAGTCCAGTCCGAAGTTTAAACTGCTGGCATTCCCTGTACAGTTAACAAGACAGAGCTCTCGGATATTAAAACTAACAAGGCATGGAAAAAACAGTCAAGAAGCAAAAGGATCTTTCAGAAGTTTAGCCACGTTCTCTCTGAAACAGGCACTCACAATAATACAGCTACTTGTGAAAAGGTTATACAGATAAATTTTCATGAATGAAACTATCAAGTTTCCATCTCCCTGAAGAACAGAGTCCAAAAATGGAAGCACATGAAATATGTACCAGAGAAAACACAATATTTTAATTTTGACCTTTACATCTAGTCATGAAAATGTCACAAGATGTTTGTGTGAATCCACTGTTCCAAGAGTTCATAGGAATGACAAAATTGAAATTCAGAATATAATTTTTTTAAGCAAATTCAGTTGAGGAAAAAAAAAAACTTTTAAGTGCCTATAGCTGTGCAACAGTCACGTGGATAATAAAATGTATTTTTGAAATCTAGAGGAAGTCTGGATTTACAAAATCTCAACCAGAAAAAAACACAACATAAGGAACTGAGTTAATTTCAAACATTAGATCTAGCCATTACTTGACTTAAAATTTTACTGCTGTAGGTTTCCACATGTGTACTACTAGAAGTACCAGTTTTCTTAATAAATTTAATGCCAGGCTTTGTAGCAACAATTTGGCCCTGTTTCTTTCTCCCCAGCGTAAAGTGGCACTGAAAGATGATACATCCCATCAGACTGTATTAATAAACTAGTCTCTGCACTAAACCAAGTTGTACGTGTATATTCTTGGATTTGTTCTAAATGTTAAAAGGTTGGACCTATGTAGTTACGTCAACATGTTCTGGCTGATATAGTTGCATTCTTATGAAAATATCCTCTCTGAATTTGATTTGTGAATCATGGGCACCATCTTCGATTAAGAAGAGGCATGTTAAACTTTGATTTTAAACCACAAAAATAACTATGAAACAGATTTGAAAGATCTAAAGAACTTTTGACAAATTGTTACTCGACATTGCATTACTTAAAATTACACCACTAGATGTAAAAAAACTGCTGTAATTATGGGAAAAAAAGAATTATGTTAATTTCATATTAAGGTTTCAACAGTAATTTTCATCTGCTTTCAACTCCACTCTTCCTAGAACATGAATCACAATGAAAAGAGACTCAAAAGCATCTGAAAATTCAAAGTACTGAAATACGTGGCATCTTCCTGTTAGTGTCACCATTATGCCCAAGCCTTTTGTGTCCTTGAATTCTTAGTGCCTCAGTCTCCTCTTCCAAACAAAAGTCAAGCTTCTTATTTCATTATTTATTGGTCTCTGCCATCTGTAGTCCACAACTTGGACTGTAATTTTTACATGCAATGTTAATCTACAATCAAAAGGTGATAGAGAGAAGCCCTCAAATGTCTTAAAAAAGCAACTGCTGAATGACCTTTGACTCCAGTCTTGGGCTATTAACAGGCTGAAGAATGAAAGCCTACTCAGGATATCTAAGTACCTTAAATGAGTGGAAATCAATTTCAGAAAAATAGGAAGTAAATAATGAGACTAACACATGCCACAAACCACAGAGGAATCAAAACATAGGAAACTGTTCAAAAACACTTACACCCTCTAACAGTTTTAAGTGAAAGTGATATATAATGAGATAGATATTCAGTACTAGATCTTAAGCAGAAAAAAAATAATGTTTAACATTTTAGCAGAAGTTCACAATTCAATGCAAGCTTTTGTTCCCTCCTTCATTCTGTGAATATTTTGAGATGAGGTTCTGTGTTAAAATTTAAAGTCACTGTAATTATCAGTAACATAGGTTAAGTACTCTAAGTTGTTGGAACTACACCAAAATTACCATTGAAATTTCATGCAGTCAAAAGCTAGAACTACTAAAATTAGACAGAATTATTAAACAATTGCATAAAGAAAGAAATTCACATTCTGATTAAAGGATTTGTGTGAAAGATTACTTTCATATTCACCTACAGTAAAAAAAAATTCTTTTTTCTTATGGAATTCTCCAGAACTGAGATTTTTCAAGTTTTAACTTAGTTACTGATACCATTCAAGACCAAAACCATCCAAGAAACAAAACAATTTACAACTCATTTTTCTTGAAGTAACTTTGATGATTAACTTAACATTTTATCAAATATACTCTGAATCCAGAACAGGTGTCAAATTTGGGGGAAAATGTACTGTATACTTCTGGATTAAAGAAAGATAAACTCCTGTGCTTAGAACTTTTAGAAAAAAAAAAACCAGTTGATATAATGTCCTTTTAAATATCATGACCTAAATATGAACTGAGCAAAAGGTATTAACTGTATCCTTGGTGATACACAGCAAATACAAAAAACGAAGGATATTAAGTTTCAAGTAACAGCTTGGGAGCAAGTCAGGTGGCAGATGTAACACAACTACTCTATTAGACCACCAACACCTATTGAACTTAGCATGGAGAGAAACCTACATTCCCCTACAACTATCAAGATAGCACTGTTGTTTACCTACTCCTCCTGGGTTTACAATACAAGGCAGTGTATTATGCTATTTCTGTTTCATAGAAGAAAATTCTAAGACACAATCTGTAGCACAGCATGTGTGTAAAGATTAAAGTTTGAGTATAATGTCCCTGGTATCTCTCTTTTTACCCCTCCTCTCCCTCTCTAAACAGTGCTTACCTTTCAGGGTGGCCTTTTTCAATACCTTCATTGCGTAAAGCTGTCTAGCATCTGATCCTGAGATTTTTTTGACAAGAAAGACCTGCATTGAAAATGAAAAAGAATTCTTAAAAGAAAATAAAGGCAAGTCAGATCAGTATACGTTCTTATGAAACTTAAGTAGCATTATTTCAATGAAACTCAACCTCATTGTTATTCCCCTGAATACTACTGTTAGGTTCTTTGATACTTTTAGATTCTGCAAAGCCAAACAAAAGTTTCCTTGCTTTTTTTGCTACTATTCCTTCATTTCATAATCTAAAAGATTCATTCAAGACAGTCTGTCAAATTAATTATGGTTTAACTTAATTCATTTCAGTGAGCAAAAGAAAGGATGAATTTGGATTCTCTCAGAAGTTCAAACAAATCCGAAACACAAAATTCAGCTTTTTTAATATTAATCTCTAAATAGTTTTGTCTTAGTAATATTCATGAGATGGCATAGCAAAAGCATTAATAATTGTCAGATGTGTGCAAGGGTTCATCCAGAAAGTTACATGAATAAATGCACAAAAAAAATTAATCAAAACCACCAACCAACCTATGAAATTACAAGAACCAACCTCCTGGTACAAAGAAACCATCTTTTTTTTTTTTATTACATGCTTTGGATGAGTTCTGCATGTACCAATAAAGGACAACCAGCCTCAATTAAAGTGTGCATCATTTCCTCCTTTAGTGTAATGGGATTTCTTGAGTGGGATTGTTTTATCAGCCTTAATACAAAATTAATTCCAGTAGAGCCAAATTTGAAATGAAGAAAAAAAAATGCACCTGCCACAGGTCTTCTGGTTATTTATGAAATCGTGTAGAAACACTTGGTTCTATGATAATGTTAAACATGTTATATGAAATTAGTTTTATATCTGTTTACATATCCAATTCTCACTTATGTTCAAATCCCTTTGCATTATCTAGAGATTATCAGAACATCATCAGGAGACCTTGAAAAACAGGCAGAATTAGTCGTGTAAAATAGTAATAGTCTTTGTAATATTAATCTCTTTTGCATAAAGGATAAAATAATTGAAGACAAGATTGCCATATCTGCAATAATTTGAGTCAGCAACACAGTCAATTATTTTTGATTTTTTCAAAACTTTTGCCCTTACCTGTTATAGCATTGAATTGAGTAATATGAATAAAACAAAACAGTTTACTGAAATTATCATTTATTAGCTTACATTTCCTTGCCCCCAAATGATTTACTTCTCCTGATCTGAAGATTTCCAAATAAAAACTTGGTTATGATTCTGGATGAAATCAAACACAGGAAACCACCTTTGGAATCAGGTTTCTCAGTCAATTCTTACTAGTTTTGAGTACAAAATTCTATATTTTCTAAACATCTTGATTTCCACTGGAATTGCTACTCCAGTAATGTGACTAACTATAACTTCCTATCACCGAGGAAGATTTGTACCACGCATTCTCGTTTTCCCCCCATCTCCAAGATACATTTGGAAATATATGCTAGTTTAACATCACAATCAGAACTGCAATGAAGGCTGAAAATGGATGTGAAGGCTCTGTTGTCTTACATGGCATATTCCATTTTGTCTCAATGATCTGTCTTGCCACATGAAGTTAATGTTTTGCTTTCAAGTTTTATTTGGACAACTAAAAGTACGAATTATGTACATCTAGTTAGATCTTAGTGTGGACAGTAGTCACTAAATGCTAGAAACGTTGAGACTTTTAACAGATCTTCAAATGTCAAAGTATACTGTACCTCAATCAAATTAAGACAGATAATGCCTAGCATGAAAACGGCTAAGGTACATCATGTTTACTTTAGTAACAGTTATTGCTTAAAATTAATTCTTTACAATTACAGTCAGCTACAGAAATTAATTCTGCCTATAGCTTCTGTACTGGTGATGATCTGCCATTAGCAAGTTAGCAACCAGAATACTTTTATTTTTATATATATTAAAAAAAAAAATTCAACCCTCACACCCTCAAAGATAGAGAAATAGTTACTGGGGTGGTTTGACCTTGGCTGGGTGCCAGGTGTCCACTGAACTGCTCTATCACTTTCCTCCTCCTCCTCTCATCTGAACCAGGGGGAAGAAAATAAGATTAAACTTGTGGGCCAAGACAAAGGCAGTTTAATGAAGATATAAAGGAATGCCACATGCAGAAGCAAAAGAAAAAGATTTATTCTCTGCTTCCCATCAGCAGGCGATGCCTGGCCCTTTTCAGAAAGCAGGGCTCCAAAAGGGTAGTGCTTTCTCCAGAGGAGAAGAAAATACCCTCAATATAGTTCATCTGACATCATATGGGGTATCCCTTTGGTCAGTTTGGGTCAGCTGTCCTGGTTGCGTTCCCTCCCAAGGGCTTGTCCACCCCATCCCACTGCAGGGGGAATGTTGGTAAAACAGTCTCTGTGCTGTGCGAGCCCTGCCCAGCAGTAGCCACAACACGGGTGTGTTATCAGCACCTTTCCAGCTCTCAATGGAAAGCACAGCACT
>JANIJG010020806.1:0-12309 GCA_024611175.1 Megaceryle torquata
AGAAAAAAAAAAAAAAAGGAAAAAAAGAAAGAGAAAAAGAAAAAAAAGAAAAGAAGAAAGAAAAGAAGGAAGGAAGGAAGGAAGGAAGGAAGGAAGGAAGGAAGGAAGGAAGGAAAAGAAAGAAAAGAAAGAAAAGAAAGAAAAGAAAGAAAAGAAAGAAAAGAAAGAAAATAAAAGAAAGAAAGAAAGAAAGAAAGAAAGAGAAAGAAAGAAAGACTAGACTCATTCACATTCTGAGTCTGCTTTCTGTCTCACACGTATTACATTTCACAAAACAGATAGAAACAATAGAGCTTATTAAGAAAAACTTGTTTTGAATGGTAAATTAAGCATAATGAAAATACACACGTTTTTACAAGCAGGTTGGGTTTTTTTTTAAGCAATTGAATATTTTAAACCTTTTAAAAGTAGGTACTTGTTTCTGCAAAATGTTTTTCTTTTATCTAATTTTCACTACATCACGCTAATATACATATATATACATCTTTTAATTCGGTCAACTCGGAGACCTTGACAAGCACAGCACCTTGTCTACGGCCAAACATTAACCAATAGGTGTGCCCTACCCCAGCACTATGAGCAATATCATTGTTGGTTTCCAGGCTGAACAGGCTGATGCACGAATCAGTCCACACTATGGCTTCTTAGGCAGGGAAAAAAAGTGATTTTTATAGTCAAGAAGATATCTCAGTATTCAGGTTTTTTTTTTATGCAAATACCTTTTCAGTGCAGCATAAGTAATCAAAATAGATAATTTGTTACTAGTTTGGAAAATTATGTGAAATCAAGAAAAGACCCAAGAATATTTTAATGAAAAATAAACTTGACCTAATGAAAAGTCAGTTCCTCCTTTCATCCTTAGGTATGGCTAAAAAAAAAAAAAAAAATCATTACAGATAATAACAAAGAAAGGCAAGTTTTTATCTCCGTCCCCCATATCTCTAAATTCAGAAGCACAGAAAAAAATAATCTCCTTAACAAAGGGCACGGAGGTTATTTTGAATTATGCTTTATATTGTAAATCGATTAAATCAGTATTCTTGATTTGCACAAACTTGAGTATCTAGTTTTATAAAATCTCTTTAAAACTGAAAGCACTTGAACGTTGAGCATTAAAGTGGACTGAAATTTTCTACTTCTTAGGTATTGCAGCGATCTGGGAATTTATTTTTACAGCCTGAGATGTCAGTATGCCACAGAAGCATGAAAATCTCACCATCTGTATGCTCATGGACAATCTCATCAAGTACACTCAACGACAGACTTAGAATAACAAAATTTAAATGCTATTACTACCGCCTTGCCATACATGCACTCAAATCTATTCTAAATAGCATTCAACCTGAGTTATCATGCTGCTTACCTCAGGCCTAAAACAGTTTAATCCCTTCCAGTGCTTGCTTACCCACATGAATCCTGTTGTAAAACAGGCACACACTATTTGAAATAACACTTGCTAAATTAAATGGGAGATTACACAGAGACGCATATATTTTCATTTTGCCAAGTGCTGATCTGTAACCTAGCAAAGGTTCGGGAGCCATGCAATGGCTTCACCTGGCAGTTCACCTAATGTGCCGGGCAGTGTCCTTCTGGATATGTGTTACTTGTCAGTGCCAGGAAACAAGGATATGTTTTAGTTGGAACTCTGTTATAGCAGACACTACATAGTTTAGATTAACTCCTTTCAGTAGTACAGCATCAATGTGTTATTCCCTTAACATAAAACATACAGATTATGTAAATCTGTAATAAATACTATTTTGAAGTGTATAGTAATCAGAAATCTTTCAGGGCAGGATGGAATGGAAACTGAGAAATATTGGAGAGTAAACATTCCAACGCTCATTCCTCTGCTTCTCCCTGGCAGAGTGGAGCACTTGCTGTGGCTGGGTTGCTAATGCTCCAGTGCTGGGGTCTGCCCTGTGAGTCCCATGTACTGTAGGCTTTCTGAGAAAGCTGGGGCCAAAGCGCTTCCAAACACAGCATTTCTCCCCTCTCTGCAGACCCCGTTGCACCATTTGTAAATGGGAAGGGTTGCTTGCCGGTCCGAGGGAAGGCCAGCTCTTGTACCTCCTCGCAGGGTGCAAACTGCGCATGCAGTCATTCAGGCTTGTAAGGCCAAGCAATCCGAGAGGCAAAAGACAGCAGTGGAAGAGAGGCCGTACAACTTGCTTGCATGTTTAGCATTCCGGACTCTAGTGCAGAGCTAAGAGGGCAACGGAACCCCTGGAGTCCATCAGTAATTGGCACAGCTCTGCGTTTCCCTCATCTTTGCGGGCCCGGTCTGGGGCTTCAGCGGTAGGTTGTCTCTCACTAGGCAACACTGCTGTGCTGCCTGCTATTGTCTGTCTTCTTGCGGGGAAGAGGGAGCCAGAATGTTAGCATGAAGAACACACAGGACTTGTACGAAGAGCCCCTCGCCTCTGCCCCTTGCGGGGACGCATACTGACGGGCTCCTGGAAGCCTGGGCACCAAGGGCGAGGTGTGAAATCTACCACTAATACCCGCTAGCCTGCCAGATCCCCCCGGGTGCTGCCTGCCCCGCTGCGCGGTCCCACCGGGACTCTCTCCGGGTTACCACCTATGCCGGGTGCGGGGCTGTCTGCTGCGGAGGGGCCTGATTGCGTTGGGCTTGCCATGCAGCCAGCGAGAAGGAGGGATCGCGGCAGGCAGGAGGAGGGAGGGAGGAAAGGAGGGAAGCAAGGAAGGAAGGAAGGAAGGAGGCCGGGCTGATTAGCATGCAGCAGCGCTCGCAAGCCCGGCTCCATTGTTTTAACACCTCCCCTCTCCTCCGCGCCAATCTGTCACCGTTCAGCAGGCGAACGCTGCTGCCTCGAATGCTGCTCTTCTCAAATGAGACGGATAATTAGCTGCCCCGCACGAATGGCGCACTCTTCTCACCCCTGATTGCTATCACCTTCTTGCTCCTGGCAGTTTTGACACCTCGTAATCAGCCTGCTGCTTTTTCTCTTTTCTTTCCCTAGTTTTGTTTTTTTTCTCCCCTTTCTTTCTTTGGCTTTTGTTGTTTTTTTTTTTTTTTTTTTTGGTGTGTGTGTGTGTGTGTGTGTGTGTATGTATGTGGTTTTTTTAATTTTCTTTCTTTCCCCTAATGCAATCCCAGTTGCCATTTGGATTGAGCCTCCTCTGTTGAGTTAACCTTGCATGATTGCGGGGGAAAGGGGAATATACGGTAGGGAGGAAAAGAAATCGCCTCTTCTGGGTCTCATCTGCTGAGTGAACCCTGGGTGGGGGTAGGAGCATCTCGACTTGATCCTCCAGTGCTTTTGTTCGTAAGGGGGAACTGATCTTCCCGAGCATCCTCTGAATTATTAGCTCGGTTGGGGAAGGATCGTGTGTGGAGTGACGACTCCGCTCAGTTAATGGAGAAAAGACTGCGTTTCCATTTAGTTATCTATTCAGTTAAATGCAGCAATATGAGGAGGGGATTTTAAAAGTAAGTTCAAACTCTTTTCTTCCCGGGTAGGCAAGGAAGGAAAGTAGCTTCTCCCGAGCCTCTTAAAGGAGAGAATTAACTGTGTTTCAGGGGAGTCGGAAGAAAGCTCTGATTGGAGTGAGAGATGGCAGAGGGAACTTCTTCCCTTCTTATTCCAGAGAAGGAAGAGGTCTCAGTCAATGCTCTGGTGATTTCTGTGAGATCTTAAAAAACAGAGGACTCCTGGAATCTGTCACAGGAGCGTTTTCCTCTCCTCTAACAAGCACTGACAGTCTAATTACTGGAGCTACGAGCAGCTGTCGACTTAGCCGGAGAGACAGAGGAGCTACATGTGTTCTACCCGGCTGCCGGCACTGAGCCCTTGCACCAGGCTGAGGCAGCCGTAGCGCCACGGCGTGCCCCTCAGAAACCTCCCAAATAGCAAGGGCAGCGGGTTGTTTCCTTGCGTTCAAGTCAGAACTAGTGTTCACGAGGGGGCGGGGTGGGGGGTGTTTCACGTGTCGTGTACTGTCAGCGCAGGGCGGTGGGACAAGCGAACCTGTACGTTAAGCTGCCCCGAAAGCAGCTTCAGCCTCGGGGCTACTCCGGGACGGACTCCGCTGGCCCTGGGAGAAGAGGAATTCGGTAGTACACCTTAGCACGAGTCTGCTGCTCTTTCTTTCCTCTAAAGTTCCCCTTCCTTCTCCCCCATTTATTATTATTTTAATGAAATCCCACTTCCCATTTGGATTCAACCTCCTCTGCTGAGTTGAGCTTGTGTGGAAGGGGGAGCAGAGGGGAGGAACACTGAGCCTCCTCTGGTGAGCGTAATAAAGCAGATGTCCCTCCTGGCACCAGCAGCCTCCTCCAGAAAATCTGTATGAGTGGTGCCCCTCGCAGTGGTCTGATCGGTGAGCCTATCTGGACGCCCTCAGGCAGCAATAGTTTTAAGCACGCAGAATTAAACAGCTTCCCAAGGTGTCGCACTATGCAGGACCTCTCAGAGGGGGAGATGGATGGGTTTTGCTGGTCGAGGAGGCTTCGGACAACTGTGTTCCGTCCCCCCCGCCTCTCTCCCTCTCTGCTCCGCCCTGGGTGCAGGAGAGGCCGCAGCTCCGCAGGCGGAGAGGGGGTGCCAAGCTGCCCCCAGCAACAAAAAGCCGTGGCCAGGCGAGGGGACTGGGGTTCGGTGCAAGGCTCCCTTCTCTGCCAGCAGAACTCGTGGGGAAAATGCGTCCTTGCATAGGGGGGCGGAAAACCAGATTACTTTCTTTTAAAGGTGATTTCGCAGTTTGGTCAGCTCTCAATAACGTGAGCTCCTTGAGCTCCAGTTTCACGGTTGAGAGCACAAGTCGGTTTTGTGTTGGGCTGGCTGGCGATGTGCAAATTTCCTTCTCTCCTCCTAATCCCGGAAATTCTACCTCTCCCAGGAACCTCCCCAGCAGTGCTCTCTGGGGAGGTACTTCACACGCCGCACGGAGAGTCCAGGGATGAACGTATCCTCCCCAGCGCTGGGTACCGGCGGGGGTTTAGAGCTGTTAATAGTAACAAACTCTTTCTCCAGGTCATGTAGCAGACATGCACTGTACACTGGTGTTTATTACAGTACACTCTGTTGACAGCCAGTCACAAACGAGATGTTTAAAATAAGAGAAAATAATTGCAGAAAAATCCATTCTTTCAGAAATTAGTCACCTGCAAACAAATCTTTAAAAAGAGCAACCATTGTGCTTTGCTTTGCTGCTATGAAACTATTAATGCTAATGATCAAATATTAAGACTAAAACCTATATTCAGTTCAAATGCTCAAAAGCCCCAAGTCACCCTTTAAATTAATTTAATTTACTTGGTACCCTCCTGCCTCCTTTTAAATCTGATCCAAATAAATCCAGAGAATATGCAAACATTATCAGAATACAATGTTTTAACTAAACACAGATTTAAATTTCATTGAGAAAGCCACCAAGCATATTCAGGTTAAAAATAAAGTCAAAAAGATTTTGGGCGATTATGCTTTCTCCTTCCCTTTCTAGGCTGTAACAGACTTGAGCAATCCTTCACAGCATACCAGAAGGAAAAGTAATCATTTGTATTCTTAGTTTTAGGGAAACTTAAGCCTTTACTGACTCTATCCTTCATACTAGTATAACCTTTTCCGTTAAAGTATTTTAACTAATTATTAATTCTAGAAGCGTACATGAATAAAATAATTATTTTTTTAATAACGTGTAACAGCCAGAAAATTGCTATCTTTTTTTTTTTTTTTTTTTTTTTTTTTCCCCCCCAAAATGGTAATTTATGCACTGCATTTGATTATTCTGTCTAGTAATTAATTTACCTGGGAAAGTCAACCATTCATTTATGTTGCTACTGAACAAACCTATCCTAATTTTGGCATATCTGGCATTGAGTTACTGTTACGATTTTAGAAGAATATGAATTAAGAAGTTCACTATTGTAAATTAAATTTGGAAATTTTATAATAGAAATTAAAAATGAGAGCCTACTTCTTCTCTTCCTGTTTACTTAAAGGAGAACATAATCACATCACTGGATACTGAGAAAAAAAAATACTAGCATTAAACCAATTTCCCCATCCAGATTAAGGCATTAATCCTGCAAGTCTACATTCATAAATATAACAACTTTGGGCCTATTCAGGCAATGATTATTTGCAAAAACCACCAAAACCCACCCACCCAACAAATAAAAAAACCCAGCCCAAACCAAAACCCGTAGGTGTTTTAACATCACTTTCAAAGGTAATATTGAAGCGTAACAAACAATAATGTGAGTTACAGTACTGAGTGATTTACAGTTCCATTTTACCTTGTCAAAGTACAATTAAAAATGTGCTTATCTGTCAATTTCAGTCATGAGTTCTTGTTACAAAAAGTCTTATATCTTAAATTCTTATCGTATCCATTGAATAAAAGAAAAAAAAAATAAAGTGTACGCAAAACCAGCGATCCACTGAATTCTCATACATTAAGACTGTACTTTAAAGTGGGAATTCAGATGCCGAAGAAAATCTTCCTTAGATGTAATGGATGGTGGGAAAACTTCTCGACAGAATTCACATATTCCACGCTGATTCAGTTCAGAGTCTATATAAGCTTGTGCCAGCAATTCATTGTCTTGAGGCTGCCAAATGAGCTAAAAGAAAGAGAAAATTATTATTGCTGTGGTTTACAATGTGGTTTACATGATCCTCTGGTTATATTTATATTAAAATATAACTGCCCCTTTAAAATAGGTGTCCTTTACACCTGCCTGGCCAGAGTCATTAACTGGAGTTCTGACTCAAGAAAAGCAAGATAGTACTTCAATTTTTTTAAGTTCTATAAACATACTATACTTGCAAACACTTAAAATGCCGTGGTATCTGTTTAATGATAAATAACATGAGTAAAAGTCTGTAATATCATTCTGATAAATATTAAGCCTTTTCTTTAATTTTCCATCTCAGTATTTTACTGTAGAAGTCAGTACATTTTTCCTTAGAATAAAGTGTTTCTTGTACAGAGTTAATATGAATCATATTTTATTTCTATTCTTATTGACATATACCTAGTTTTCAGTTTACTTACAAAATAGTTAGAGCAATGTTGTGTAGCTTAAGTTACTTACTTGCTCTGACTGCCTTTTAGTGTAAATGTGTCTCAGTCTGTTTTGTGATTCCTTTCTGCCATGACAACATCAAACTTAATGGGACCATCTGAATATCTATCCATGTATTCAGGTAATTCTGCAAACTATGCTAAATTTGTTTCATCAGCTGTACTGCTCTTCATCCCCAAGCTAGTTAGTTTAAAGCCAGCAAGTCTGTTTACCTGGCACTGGAGTTCAAGGGACTTCAGTCTGATACAGACTTGAAGTCAGAATGTACACTAATTATGTAGTGTCATACCAACAAAGAATCAAAAAGTCTTTTATCAGTTTTCAAAGTACAGTTAAAAATTAAGTTTCGTTACTTTAGTATTAGCAACACGATAAAATATGTAGTTATGCTGTATGGCCAGGACAGGTTTTGAGTAAATTAAAAACTAAATGTGTACTGCTGTGATTGAAAGTAGACAGAATGGCAGCGAGCTGGTATGAGCCCATGTGGGGATGGAACCTAGAAGAGGAGAGCACCCTACAGTTTATTTTTGGCTCAGTTTTCTTCTCTTTTGCTTCAGTCACACATGGAAAGGCAAGCAAGAATACTTTAGAAAGTAGTTTCTTTAGAAGTTTTAAATTTCTTGCTATCACTACTTACTCAAGAGTTTTAATTTTCATCTCTTATTCAAATTTCATTATGCCAAATAGTTAGAATCTATTGTTTATTCTGCCCATGGTAACTCACTGTAAAACTATCCTAGCTTTCATAGCGGTTAAACCTTTTTAAACCAGCTAAACTTCTTGGGAGTCAATTTCCTGTCCACTCCCTATTTAAACAGTGTCTAGCTTATCAGATAGCAATAGCAGATTTACTGTCTTTCATTATGGTCATCAATCCATATAATTAAATTGACTAATTAGTAATTAAGTGCAATCACACCATGTTTTTCATCTCAAAGATTCTACTTATTGTATGTTGCTGGTGTAAATTGCATATTAAATCTATCTAGACACACACTTAAACATCTCTACAGAAATGTGTTTAGAATTACCTGTTTCTAATACCCTATGATTGAAAGTACCATTTGAAAAAAAGATAAAATACTATTACAAACCCCCCACAAAAGACATAGTAAGATTTCTAATCTTGGAAGCACAAGGGGAGGTACTTCTCCAGCAACCCACTGAGGCAGGCACTTCCACTTCTTTCTCTGGGTGTTAAGCATGTGCTTAATACGCTTTTCAGAATAGGGATATATTTAAGCAGATGTTCCACTTCAAAAACATTAATACTCAGATCCAGATCAATAAACTTATCAATTTGCTTTTAAAATCACGAACATTCCTAGAAATAGTTTTGGTGGAAACAACCCCCTCAAACTGTGAATACCAATAAACACATGCATCTATATGCAAGTCTCAGTTAAATGTAGTCTGTAAAATCCTAGGCCCACTAATATCCATGTTTATTTTAATCTGCTGCTCTTTTCAGTCACATGTTTTTTTTTTTAAAAGTTACATGCTAAGAAAACAGTACCGAGTTTTCACATTTAGTATCCACATAGAAGGAAAGAGCTAAATTTATTACAGCAACTGAGAGCAGTTCCAAGAACTTACCATTGCCAAATCTATTGCATTTATGGGGTTTTCCATTTTGTAAGTTAACATATGTAGTAAATAGTTGAAAGTTTTATCTACACTAGATAAAAAAAATATCAGGTATATAATTCCTCCTTATTGGAGCTTCACCAGTGACAGAAATGGTGGAAGTTGTAAGCAGTGTAACTACCCCTTAGAAAGGTGATAAAAGTACTAAGAACAAGCTTATGAATAAATTTTGCTATGGTTAATACAGTCAAAAAGGCAGGTGTGCCAGCAACTTTTAAAAACAATAGAATTTAAATCTACATATATATCACATGTAAGTAAAATCTTTAGCACAATTAACAGTCAGAAAAAAACCTGCTAAAGCTGAGTCAAATTAATTGGGAAAAAAATACTTTAAAACCTCTTGAAGGGAGCTGAATAAAGGTGATGGATGTTTAAATATATTGATATATATAGATGTATGTTTAATGGATTCTAAAGTAATACTGTCTTGTTTCAAACAAGCTTCTGGATAAGATACAGCACTTTAATTGATATCCTGTATGTTCTACAGTGCTATTGTGGATATGATTTCCAAATACTGAAACAGTTCACCATTAGGTTTCTCTTCTTCAAGTGTTAGCATTATTACATTTTTCTCCATAAAGTAGATCATTTACATTTTAAATGATGGCTACTATCAATTTATAATCACATACCAGCTGTTTCACTTACTGTAATACACAATGCAGGGTGCCATCTATTGAAAAATGAATATACAGACTAACTAGTAAAAGAACAAGCTGGAGAGGGAATGCAGAAAAAGAGGATAGTTAGAAGCAACAGAGTGAATGCTTCACAGCTCCACAGGACTTCTACCAAGGATAAAATAAATGGTTTAATTTGTTTAACTCAGTCACAACTTGAACTGAGGACTCAATGAAAAATAAAGCACAATAAAAACTGTGATTAGTAAGTTGCTATAGAACTGAGATCTCCTACATTATAAATAGATAAATTTTTGAAAAAAAACCCCAGGCTTATATTTTAAAATACAGTGATGAAGAACAGCAGACTTTCTATGCTTGAAAATTTTCACTCCAAACTGGTTTGCAATACAAAATCAAACTAGACTAGGTATATTTTAGAAGACAACATCAAAACTATCATGTCCTACAAAGGCTTTTTAAATGCTAGTTTTGCATGTTATGCAGTGGCCAAATAGAGATGTAAAGCTCTTCTGATGCACATACCTTGCCATTAGCAAATAACACAAAACCACATCACTGTGAATAGTAAAAATATGCCAAATCTGCCCTCATAGAATTCCTAAATATCAGTATTTTCTCATACTTGAGAAGCTGTCCTCTCGCAAAATGTGATAAAAGCAACAGAAATGTAAAAATATCAGTCTATAAAGGTTAATAATAATTTTTGCCAGCAATTTCAGCTGAGACAGGATATCAGACAAAAGCAGCAAAAGTATTCAGAGATGTGATTGTCAGAACCTGCTGAAATGTTTTTCTTCATTAGAGCAGGTTGACCTTGCTTTCAGAAGCAACCATGGACTTCGCGTAGCTATGACTGAAATTAAATCCCAAAGTACATACATAAACCTAAAATATTTTAGTGAACTTCCCTTCATTTCAAAAAAATAACTGTGCTTTCCTCCTTGACTGCTTAAACTATGAAGAAAAGTTTCAAGTTTTCTTAAAGGGTGCTGTTTATACCTGAGATTGAGATAAAAAGCAGATACTTTTTAATAATGAAGTATTTATCTGTCAAACTTTTTATTTTGTCCATTTTTCATACTCTTGCTGTACATTAAAAATAATTTAAAAAATTATCTGTAATATTCAACTGAGATTAAGGGTGGAAAGAAAGCAGTCTAGGGGGCAACTTACAATTAATGACAGCTTTGAAATAGATACAGAAGCAATTAATATCTAAATTAACTTAAATTTGTGCAAGCATGTCCAGTGCTTACATCTGCTTAAATTCCTGCCTTTTCACTGGAAGTGCCTTGTACACATACTTCAGTATCAGGAAGAAGAACTGACAAGAGATACCTTCTTAAAAAAAGACTAATGAGATACCTCATAGAATATATTAATCCTGTCTCAAAGATCATCACAAAGTGGTTGTTTGAATCATTACAATTCTTTGAAATGCACAGTGTTTATAGAAAGATACCTGATGAGGACCTCTGATGGTTGTCCCAGCAGCTTCTAAAGAAGAAAAAATTATTTCAGGTACACCCTGGTTTGTGTGCTTAGCTACAAATGTGAAACCAGTGTCTGTTCTTTTTAAACATTTTTTGTCACTGGTATTTTCTATGGGCATGTTTGCATGACATAGAGGGTTTATTTTGTCAACAGTAGTTAAGCTTTGTAAGGCTGAAGCCATGAGATCATCTCCATGAGCATCAAATGAGTTAGGTTCCAGTTTACAGAGGTTAACAGCATGGTCTCTGTGCTCCAGGTTAAAATGATGATCTTGAAGCATGTTTTCAGCTATACCAGTACAAGGAACTGTTGGTTTTTCCTGAGTGCTCTGCAAGAAAGCAGAGTCATTGTCTGTAGGTGGAAACTTGACATTAAATTTAGAAAGTGATTCTACAGAGTTGTTGTCCTCATCTTGGCCCACTCCTCTTGGTGTGATAGATGTGATGCATGATGCACCTCTATTTATATCCTTTATAACCCGAGGCTTAAAAAGCTCTTCTGCTTGTTCATCAGTTTTATCAGTACACTGTATCGGCATGGAAAACTGTATTTCTGTGAAGAAAGAATGAAGAAAACATTAAATAGTTCACTGCAGTATAGTTATTAAAGGTGTGGTGTTGAGGCATTTTTTTCTGGGAGCTTTTTCATCTTCTGTCTTGGCTTTTTAACCCTTTACTTTTTTCCTCTTTGAAATCAATTTGAAGTGTAGTTCTTTTTCACAAACACTAGCTCTGACACAAAAACTATCAGAACAGAAATAAAAGGAAATAATTCTGTTCAAATAATTCCATTTTATCCTTGATTTATGACTATCAACATTTTAATTTTATTGAAAATTGTGTTGTTCCATACTCTTCACACATAGTTGTGTGTATTTACTGAAGTGTTCTGGCAGAAAATGAAGCTGGACCCAAAGCCATTCTGCATGGTGCCAAGAACATGCTAGGCATCATAAGCATGATTTTAGAAGGTATTAAGGTACCAAACACCCATTGCTTTCCCAATTAGCTAAATATTTAACCTGATCAACTATTCAGAAGTGGCATCATATATTCCCCTTTCTTTTGACAATTCCCCCTTCATTTTCAACACTTTATTAACAACAACAACAACAACAACAACAACAACAATAATAATAATAATAATAATATACCTGGTTACTCCTAATCAGGTGAGAGAATAACTTCAGTACACATTTATTGTACAGTGGCCTTCTGGCATCACTCAGATATTGTAGTAAAGTGGGCCACAAAAGTGACAGACATCAAGCAGATTAAATCTATATCATGTATAGCTTTTCACACAGTTGAGTTAGGCACTTCTTTAAGGAAAACAAACCCATTCTGAAATAAGTTTCCAAGCACTTATTCCCCCAGAATACGCAACCCCCCCCCACCACAGAATCATCGAACATCTCCAGATAAGAAAAAAAACAAATAACCAAATAATAAAACACAT
>JANIJG010020808.1:0-15146 GCA_024611175.1 Megaceryle torquata
TTCTCCTTTCTTTCAAATACTTCTTTACCTTAAAATATTGAGTGAATTTAACAACAGTTAAGCAGCTTGTACACGTTTGTGTAGATAATTGGTCCTGAAAATTCCTTTTGCTTGAAAATTTCCTTTTTTGTAACATAGTTACATTGTGATGTTTCCATTAACCCACACCCATCCTCTCCTATTTATATAGAAACAGTAGTAGTAGTGGTTGTGCACTTTAGATCCTGCTTATTCTTCTGCTTATTTTCCTTACCCCATGGCTATATAATTTAAGACAGCAGTATTTCTCCAGTCTTATTCCCCTCTAAACAAATGTGAGAGGTTAAATTAGAAGTCCTGTGATAATGTAAGCCACAATGGAGAAGCAGAGATCAAGGACAATTTAACAGGTGAATAACCTGATTTATCAGCATTACTTTGGTACATGTCCTAAAGCATGGGGAACGCTAAAATACAGACACAACTACAAGTGACATAAAACTCATTAGCAAAAGGAATTTTCAGGACCAATTATCTACACAAACGTGCAC
The DNA here is from genome assembly GCA_024611175.1 of Megaceryle torquata. Classification (NCBI taxonomy): domain Eukaryota; kingdom Metazoa; phylum Chordata; class Aves; order Coraciiformes; family Cerylidae; genus Megaceryle; species Megaceryle torquata. Next base: position 531 of record JANIJG010020808.1, read on the forward strand.
TAAATAATCAATTACACAGTTATATTTTTAATTTATGAGAGTCAGCTAAAGCAGCTCAGGACAGGACACACAGAGCATACTTAGTCACATTGGCTATATCACTTATTTTTGCCAACTTTTAACTTATTTGCATGATGTTGCTCATCAACATATTCTGTTAATTTCTCTTCATTTTAAAGTAAAGTAGTATAATGGCTACCATTTCTGATAAAAAATTGTTTTATTTGATATCACCCATATATTGAGAACAGAATAAACTACTTTTTTAGACCTGTGGTATCTACATATTTCTTTTTGCTAAAAAATTATTTCTCCACAGATCTGCAATATGCTTCGTGACTTAGAAATACTATTAGGTCACCATGACTGAACGATATTAAACAGACTTCATGTGTGACTGAATTGCTAAGTGGAAGTGCAGAATTCTAGTGTATTTTTTGTACTCTACACAAATTTATTCTTGTTTCTGCAAGTGGCTAAAACTTCTCAAACAAACTCTGTTCATAAGGGTTTTCCCTCAGTGCTACTGAGGGAAATATTTATGTTACGACTTGTTATTTCCTACACATTAACAAGCTTCAACAATCACCTACCTTCCTGGATTCTTCGATTATCCATTTATTGTCTTCAATTAACACATTTCAGGCACTATTACTAACAAATTCCTTTTCTTTTGGTTACACATACAGCAGCCAACTATGACAGCTTTTCTGATCCACTCCAGATGCAAAGTGCCCTCTACAGAATAGAAAGCAGCAGGATTCAAGAAAAACCCACTCCCTGATACATTCAATCTCAGTGGAAGTGGTTGAAGTTGCAGCTCCAACAGAAAAACCTGTCCCAGTCAAGACTGGGCAGGTAGCTAGGCTCCAGGGATGGAAGGGGGAGCAGAGGGGATGACTTAGAGATTGCAGAGCTTAGATTTGACAAGTTGAGCAAGAACTGGCTACTATTAATAAAGAACTTTAATAACTGCATGTTATGGATTTGTAAATTTAAATACAGATTTAGACATTTTCTTTTACCACCTTCTCTCCAGAAAAATCTCCTTGTAGGAAATGTTCTGGCATATGCAGCAAATGCAGAAAAAAGCTTGCCTCATAGGCCTCTACCTTGCAGTTGCTCATTCTCAACTGCATATATTGATGCCAGTACGTCATATTACAGAACTGATAAAAACAGACACTAGGATAGTACATGAAGTAACCATGCTTTTCTCAGAATATGAATGAGGCAGACTTTCCAAATGAAGACGTCAGGTCAGACTAGAAAAAATGGACTTTGTCAGCACCTGTTCTCATACAAGGCCTAAAGGCATAAGATTATTGCCCCACCTGGAATACTTCTGGGCACCCCAGTTCAAGAAGGACAGAGAGCTACTGGAGAGAGTCCAGTGCAGGGCCACCATGATGATTAAGGGAGTGGAGCCAATGTCTCCCCCTTATGAGGAGAGGCTGAGAGAGCTGGGTGTCTTTAGCCTGGAGGAGACTGAGGGGGTACTTCATTAACGTCTATAAATATGTCAAGGGTGAGTGTAAGGGGGATGGAGCCAGACCCTTTTCAATCTCATCCAATGTTAGGACACGAGGCAATGGGAGTAAGTTGGAACACAAGAGGTTTAGGATAAACATAAGGAAAAACTTCTTCATGGTGAGGGTGATAGACACTGGAACAGGCTGCCCAGGGGGGTTGTGGAATCTCTCTCTGAAGACGTTAAAAACCCACCTGGACACGTTCCTGTGTGACTTGATCTAGGTGATCCTGCTCTGGCAGGGGCGTTGGACTAGATGATCTTTCTAGGTCCCTTCCAACCCCTAACATCCTATGATTCTATGATTCTATCATTAAAACCTCGGGTTTTGTGCACTGGCTTGAGGAAGTTGCAGTTTATGCTTGTGGCTAACTATACAACAGCACTGCAACCCATCAGTTTTAATCTTACTTTAAATCCTTTAACATTAGGGATACCAAAGAAATGCTCTGTGTTTGGGTTTTTGAAGGATCCATGAGAACTCATGCAATAGCATCCTGCAGCAGTATGTATCATAACCATAATTTTCTCCTGTTTTCAAAATGCCTGGTAAATCAATTTTCCTTGCTTGTGCTCAGAATCTTGAGAACTACTAGGATTATCTTTGATGACTAAAGATCAAAATCTTACAGTCCATTATGAAGAAAAGTAAAAAATATTACTTCTTCTAGAGTAACCCGTAGAATTTGGCATACCACATCCAAAGATATGTCACAGCACGCAAATCCATCCAAAACATCTTCTCCAAAGGGTAAGCTAATGCAGAAATGGCTACACAGACATCCCTCAGACCACTGACCTACATGACTGCAACAATTAGCAGCTGCTGCACACACAGAGCCTACATTTCTCACCCTTACATAAACTTAAATTACTCTTTATTTAATTTCTAGTACTGCATCTGCTACTTGATAATTGTGCCTTGGCAAGGTAAGGTGATGATTTAGCTAGCCCTATGCAAGTATATCCAGTAACATAGAATATGGTTTGTGATCCAAAGCAAGGATTTTGCCAGGTCTCATTATTGCTAACATTTTCTGGTTTACTTTACAATGTTATATGGGACCTGAAATACTGCTTAAGTCCTTTCTACTCCCTCATCCCACAAGGAAATTTCTCCACACTTGAGAGATGGAGAATGGGAATCTTCCATCTTTCAAACTTGTCCTTTTTCTTTCTCAGTTCCAGGGTCTACCTAGTTCTTCATAATTTTAAGATGTGCTTGCAACAGAGACCATTTAAAATGGTCTCTTTTTTTTCCTATGCTCCTTTTTGAGAAAAATTCTAGCTGGTTTTCCATTCTGAAAACCTTTTTAACCATTTCAGAACTATTGAGAAATCTCCACTACAATTTCATTTTCTGGGAAATTAAATGAAAAATTCCCCAAATTTTCAACATGATAAAACTAAATGGAACAGATTTATCATGAGAAGAACAGAAATAAGCCCAGAATTACATGGCAAACTGACAAATTCCCCTTATTACTTGCAGTTCATGGTGGTTTTGTAGTTTCCATCCCTCTCACTTCCCCCCTCCTCCCTGGCCAATGGTTTTTGTACTCTTTTTGATTCAGTATTCTATTTCCAGTAACCCTTTGCATTACATTTTCTCTGGGGATTTCCTCCAACTTGCCTAACAAGTTTGCTGACTGTGAAAGACTTCTTAAGCTTTCTTCTACTGTGAAGAGCTTACAAGACTAACTTTTTGATGTTTCTGTCTAGAAATTTATTTTAGTGTGTGTTCTCCAGCAACTGATTCAGTTCCCACATAGCCAAGGGGAGGACTCCGTTTAAAAAATGCACTAGAAAAGAAGTAAAGAGAAGTAGTATATGGAGGTAAAAAGGGAAGGACTGAACCGTTTGAGTCTACAGATTTTGAAGTCTTGACTTTAAACAGTGCTGACAGACTTACCATAGCCTGTAGTTCTTACAGTACTGACAGACTTAGCACGTTATCAGCATATCAACACCAATTTTAAAAGGAAAATGTATGCCAGCAGAGAACTAGGAATAGGTAAGGGGCTCAGAGGATAGCTCTACAATGTCAGTCATTGACAAAGTATTTGAAAAGATAGATGGCACAGCAGAAGCAGCATTATTGTACTGACCCCCATCAAAAAGCAGTTCAGTTTCAAAACTGATCAGAAATTCAAAGTCTGCTCTTGGCAACATCTCTCCCCTGAGGAGGGCTCTTGAAGCTCTTGTGTCAGAAACTCACACCAAGATGTACATATTTCTCTGTACTGCCTTTTTGGTGAAAAACAGACCACCTAATAGAGCAGTTCAAAACCCAACATACTAAATCCAATATCATGAATACTAACTGAACTCTAGTGTCCTGATGTATAGTGATGCCTTAACTAAAAATCCTTGAAATACTTATTTTCACACGTGCTGGTGATTCTTCTCAAATTTAGCAGTCATCTTCAACAGAAAGAGGTCTCAATTCAGGTGAAGAAATATGTTTGAATTTTCCTGTGTCAGTCACTTCCTGAAGACTTCAGATTTATATGGGTTCAGTCTTTCAATATTCATCCAACCTTGCAGTTTACCTTTTGGGAATTATCAGGTAACATCAGTAGAAATCCAGATTGCAGTAACATGAATAATTCAAAACTTGAAAAGAGGAACAGAAAAAAAATAGATACACATATTAATAAGATATATTATCATTTTCTAATAGAATTGAAGCATATGATCAGAGGGCTGGAGCACCTCTCCTATGAGGACAGACTGAGAGAGTTGGGGTTGTTCAGCCTGGACAAGAGAAGGCTCTGAGAAGGCCTTATTGTAGCTTCCCAGTATCTTAAGGGGACCTACAAGAAAGCTGAGGAGGGAGTTTTTAGGATGTTGGGTAGTGGTAGGACTAGAGGGAATAGATCAAATCCAGAGGTGGGTAGATTAAGCTTAGACATTAGAAAGAAGCTCTTCACCATGAGTGGTGAGACACTGGAATGGGTTGACCAGAGAGGTGGTGGAAGCCCCATCCCTGGTAGTTTTTAAGGCCAAGCTGGATGGGGCTCTGAGCAACCTGATCTAGTGGGAGGTGTCCCTGTCCATGGCAGGGGGTTAGAACTAGATGATCTTTAAGGTCACTTTCAAACCTGACCATTCTATGATTCAACAATGAACACATCCTAGCATGTCTGTCGGGCATCTTTCAATAAATTTTACCATATAATCTGTGTCAGACTACACATAGTTTTCCCTGTCACAAACATTCTTAAATGGATGTCAAAGCTCAGGTCCTCAACAGATGCTCAGCACCTACTTCTGTCTCATAGGATCTAATTCTACAATGTAGGAATTATAGACCTCCAGGAAGAATAGGATACTTCCAAGATGCCCTCTAACCACCAAGAAGCTGGTCAGATACTGCTAGTGACCCACAGTTCAGACTACATTAAACCTCCTTCAAGCTACATCGGTGAAGGTTCAGATGAGACCGATAAGTGAGGTGTTCCTCTGCCTGTCTTACTGGGGATATTCCTGATACCCAGACATATAAAAGCTGTCTGGAATCGCCTCAAAGAGACAGGTAACAAAGAATGTATAGAGCTTGATACTTAAGACACTACCTGGGATGTGATAAGCCTAGGCTTAATTCCCTATTCTGAAATGCTCACTGCAGAGCACAGCTTTACCAAGTTAGAAAAATAAAATAATCTTTTTTTAGCATGCATATGAACATGACTTAATGAATGCTACTATGTTCAGAAAGACGTAAACAGGAAAGTCATGGGAATACACAATGAAAACTGATACCTCATTCACCAGATGCATGATCTTAAGACTCCTTCTAGTACTATGTTCTTATGTAACTGTAAACAATATCCTTTTATATACAAATGTAGTTGTAAAATCCTGTTCCTCTCTCCCCCTGCCTTAATTTTGGCATTTCTTAATAATGAGTGCCTGATCCCCAAAAGACCCAACATTCATATAAATTTTGGTGTATATTATGTTGGTCCTGCAGGCTACTTTAAGCAGAAAAATCCTCCATCCCCATAAAATCTTAGAGAGTAATTCCTTAGACTCCCTATACAATATGCTCCAATATCTTCAGGATGAAGTATGAGCTATGAAGTTAGTATTTCAAAAGTTGTTTCCATGGGATGTGATCATTATTTGATGTCGCAGCAGTACAGCTCTATGGATTTCAGTGCACTACTTACCCAGTATCACCAATAGAGCTGTCTTACTTTTATCAGTGTAGAGCTATCAAACTAACATAAGCATAGATCAACAGCTAGATCATATACTTGGATATATTCAACTATTTGCCAAATCCTGTGGACTTAATTCTGCACATACAGGATTGAACTGTGGAGCTTCGTCTTGTCATTGTATGCAAAACAGTTTTGTCAAGGTTTAGGGTCAGGGTGGCCCGTTAGACCAATAACAGATGTTGTTAACTCCCCTTCCTCCTCAAAGGAGAAGAGAAAGGGAACAAGGGAGAGAGACTTAGTGATTAGAAAAGGAAGCTAGAACAGCTTGAACAATAATAATAATAACAATAGATAATATGTACAAATATATACAAAACCAGTATCAAACCCAACCCCCCTGATGGTAATTACATCACTGTCACCACTGATACTGCGGAGCAGGCACTGAGGGGTCCCAGCCTGGGCCCTGCAGCAGATGGAGATGTGTTCAGGAGCTGGATTCTGGTGCTGGATTCAGGAACACACTGATTGGGATCAAAGGCAGAACAGACAGAGTCTTCCTTGGATGCTCCAAGGAAGGAACCAAAAGAGGACCTGAGACAAGCCAAGCAAAGCTGGCAAAGCAGTCCAAGAGGGGAGAAGAGCCCGGGAGCCCCCAGAGAGAGGGTGAATGAGCAAGCAAGCAAGCTAGCAAGCAAATAAAACTAGCAAGCTAACAAAAAAACCCCTATAGACCCTGCAGATCCCTCAGCTTTATACCGAATATGATGTATATGGGCTGGAATACCCCACTGGTCAGTTTGGGGTCATCTGCCCTGTCCGCTACTCCCTGCAGATGCGGCCTTTCACTTTCCTGCACCCCCAACATGGTACAGAAGATCCAGCACTGGCCTTGGTCTGCACAGCAACCCTTGGCACTAACTCTAACTATGGGGTATTATCACTGCTAGCAGCAGACACTGCCTGGGAAAACAGGCTGCTGACTTCAGACAGTGCAGTGAGTTAGAAGAACTGAGCTGAAAAGTAAAATCACTGAACAGGATTAGTTCTGTTCTCACCCAAACCAGGACACATTTATATAGACAGAAAATATCTGCAGTGAAATCAGAACATTTCTACATGAACATAAACTTTGAATTTCTACAAAATTGGAATCCAAAATGGTCTCTCTGCTCCTTGGTTCTTTCACTGATACATCATCGTCTACCAGAAACCCTTTCTGCTGATTTTCTTCCATCTAATTTTTTTTTGTTGTTTTTTTTAAAGAAGTTGGGTTGGTTTGTTTTTGTTTTTTTTTTTTTCTGTTTGTTCTGATACTGCGAGGTCTACTTTCTGTGGTAGCATAATCACAAGGGAAGATGAAAAACTTAGCTGTCTGCATATTTACCTTTGTTTCAATAAAAATGAATTTAAACATTTCTTTCCAGTAATTTCTGGGGAGGAGGAGGAGGAGAAGTAGAAGGAGGAGAAGTAGAAGGAGGAAAAGTAGAAGGAGGAGAAGGAGGAGGAGGAGAAGAAGGAGGAGGAGAAGGAGAAGAAGGAGAAGAAAGAAGAAGAAGAACTTGTGCTTGCTATAAGAATGGTTTAATAACTAAAATAAAATACAACAACATTAATAAAATATAGCAATGTTAATACTAATAGTAGCAATGAAAAGGAATATAACATACAAAAAAGAGAAATAATACCCAAGAAAAAACAAGTGAAGCATAATGCAACTGCTCACCACCTTCCGGCCAATGCCTGAGTAGTGATCTGCCCCTGCAAGCCAATTTCCCCCTACTTTATATACTGGGCGTGACAATTTATGGTAGGGAATATTCCTTTGGCTTGTTCAGGTCAGCTGTCCTGGCCAGGCTCCCTCCCAGCTCCTTGTGCATCTTGCTCGCTGGCAGAGCATGGGAAACTGAAAAATCTTTATCTTAGGATAAGTAGTACCTAGCAACAACTAAAACATCAGTGTGTTATCAACATTATTTTTCACACTAAATCCAAACCACAGCACTGTACCAGCTACTAGGAAGAAAATTAACTCTATCCTTTCAGAAACCAGGCCACTGTTCTGAAGTCAGCTTCCTAATCTGATGAGTAGTTTAGGGTCACCCCAAAGACATGGACATGCAGTGATTTAACACTCATTTGTTTAGCTCAACATCAGTGTTGTCTTTTGGTTTTCTTTTTTTTTTTTTTTTCAATAGGCTAAATGCAGAGCATAATTAGGCAAGCAATTAAAAAAAAAATTTTAAAAAAATTACCCTGAAATGTAATTGATGCCCAAAGAAACATACCTTGAAGAAGAAAACCACAAGACAGGAAGGAATGCAAGTCAAAATCTAGAATAAATGCTAATGTGCTTAAGTACTAAAAAAATCTAGCTGGAGCTGAACTAAAGTGTGGCTTAGTTTCTAGGCCACAAGTCTGAAATGTTGCTTTTACATAAGAAATCTTCTTTGGAAAGAAAAAAGGCTTTTATTCCATGCATCCCCTTTATTTTCATTTGTATAATTAACACACAAAGACCAGGGTAATACCTATTGAACTGTCAAAACCTAATATTTGCTGAAATATTAGGTGTGTATGATTTACCTGTCAAAAATCAGAATCATGATCTGTAATGTGCATACACTTGGCAGCTTAGCCACCTAAAAGTAAAAACAATTAAAAAAAAAAAGTTTTTTATAAAGTTTTTTTAAAAAGTGGTTTGTAACTGAGAAAGAAAAGAACAAATTATGATTGTTTTTTCAAGGCAAGAATTTCTAAATCAACTCTGTTTTTTAAAATAGTCCTACAAATATTCAATATCCTACCTGGAGCGAAGCAAAAGTTTCTCATAAAAAAGCCAAAACCAAAACCAAGTAGACAACTGTTTATGAACAGTCAGGAAATATATTTTATCTGATCCAAATCAAGTTCTCTCCATTAAACTGCATCAGACCACCTTTTTTCTTTTTTATTTATATTATCTTTAGTTTACTTTCCTTTTGTTAAAATAAAAGATTGCCAAAGAAAATTTGTGATTTTATGTAGGTTTTATAGGCTCTGGAGAAACTCTAAGGTATTCTCCTGAGAAGGAACTTTTTCAAAACTGAACAGTAGAGAGTATTCAATACTTTCCAGGTCCCTTTTTTGATAATCCTCGATAAAACCAGATAAAATTAATAATGTAGAGAAGAAAGAATGATCAGACTGCCTTTTTTTTTATATATACATCATATATAAAATTGTGTCTTAGACAACTTGGCACAGTAAGAACTCCTTTGTTGTAGCTGAATCTATAAAGTTCAAGAGATCTGCATTCATATCTATCGGGGCAGAGTAGGCTGGCAGCTACAGCAACCACTGGCCTGGATAATTTCTTAAATGTAAAAACTAATCAAAACTAAATAATCCACTATGAACCTGAAGGAAAATCAAGAATAGATACAGTATTGCACAGGCCTACAAAAGATTCACTGGGAACTAACAACCTTATTATTCAAGTACTTTTCAAAGTATGTCCCCTGCTCTGGGGTTCAGCATTTACCTCAAAAGCAGAAAATGTATAGTCAGTCATGGCAAATCTACAGTTTGGCTCCAGAGGCCCAAATACTGACTTTTCCTGCTTTGACTCACCTGAAAGATCCAACAGTAGCTGCTACATTAGAGAGTGTGCGCTGCTTGAACTTCCTGAATACATAGGAAAACCAAATTGTGCTGCTGGCAGAAACACTTGTGTCAGGTGCATGTCTTCTGCATCCAGAGCCAGGGCTCAGCTTTTTACTGGCTTGCCTGTCTCTTGCAGCTAGCACTGGTAGGAGTATATAACTTACTTCTTTTTAACCATTACAGCAGCTCCTGCTGCTCTGCCTTCTCACAGCAATATGCCTTCTTCTGTCTTATATTGATATGAACCTTGGAGCCTCAACTCCTAGTGCATGCACAGACTCATATCCTCCCCTCTTACTGTCAGAGTGGTATAATAAGATATATAAAGACAGAGTTGAAATTGAGGTTGTCAAAGTGGTCTAGATGAGGCACATTACAGAAGTAGCTTGCAGCTGAGTGCCTTACCCCCTTTGGACCTTAACAAATGCAGTTTAGAAGTAGTACAAACCTTAGAGAACTGATTAGTCTCTAGGAGGCTTGCATGACAGTCCAACATCTGTGCCAAGAAGCAACAAATCATAATTGTGTCTTCTTATGGATTCACTATAAGGGAAAAGTCTAGAAAAATAATAGCCTGGCTAAAGCAGCACTTATTTGTGGTATCAAACTGAAGTTAGAAACAAACAACACCCACCTCCAATCTTTCCTATTTTTCCAAATCAGATGTGAAGAACATTTTGTTGTCCTCCCAAGAGACCTTACATAAAAGGCTTGGGTAAAGAATAAAGAACAGACTATTAATTAGCAATCCCAAACTTACACAACATATTAGAAAGGCAGGTAAACCAAGGGTACTAAAAAACCCCATCCAAATCAAGAGTTTTGGATCATATTCCAGGGAATTCCCTCACATTGTGGTAATGAGCTGTAAAGCTGTTATGATGTTTTTCAATGACATAATTCATTCCCCTGATTGTAATATCTTTGCCTTCAAGTTTGCTGTCAGCAAGCAGAATCCCAGTTCGGGCACAAACATTTCTCCTTCCCAACCTCCACACTTCTTTTGTTTTCTCCTTCTTTTCAAAAGCCCAACTTCTCCCATGGTGCTCCATTAGGAAAAAGGGATACCTACCTAAAAATAGCACCAGTTATTTACTCACAAAACCAGTTTGAATTCTTCTTTGGAGTTTAAACTGCTTCTACCTCCTTAGAAACACTAATAACACATGGCTGTATGAGCTGTGGTCATCTGCTGTCCTTAAAGAGATGCTTCACAAGGCTCTAAATAAATCATTAGCTTACAGTGAGATAAAATGCTCATTCCTCCATCATGCAGCAGTGTTCAAATTTTATGGTAAAGGCTTTCCACACAATTAATCATGTATTCCATGGGAGCATACATACTGAATCATATTTTACGCAAGTTTATGAACAGGATTAATGCACACAGTTTACTACAGGATCTTGACTGACTTCTCTTTGGTTTCAGTCACTAAGGGACAGATTGGTCTTTGAAGGAAAATCTGCCGCTGACTTTTTGTAATCAGGGCCTAAGCATGAAATCTGATGTTAATTTTAACTGTTTCACTTTCATATTGGGAGTTTATCGTACAGTTGAAACTTGGTAGCCACAGTACTCTCCTCCTTACTGCACTGCTATAGTTACACTCATAGAATTTTATCTTTTTAATTGAGAAAGCAGTCAAGTATGAAATAGGTGTGGTTCTTACTAAACATTCATAACCTGAGGGCACTGCACAGTGCAGGTAGAATCCTGTGCTGCTCATCTTTTCAGGCCCAGGGATATGAGTACTTCAAGATACAGAGAGAGCATGGAGAGTTTATTTTAATTCCACTGTAATATTATATTTTGCTTCTGCAACAATATAAAGAGTTCCAACTACTCCTATTATGTCAAAACCTGTAAAATCTGCTTTCAAGGGGCAGAGTTTACAGGTTTTGGCCCTGTTTGGCAGTGCTGAGTAAGACAATTGCTTGCTTGTCCTCTTCTGGAACAATATCATGATACATCTGCAGTAACTATACAATGTTTCAGACTTTATCAATAACTGTTCAGGTTCATTTGCTGTTTTTTGCCCTAACCTGCCAGCCAACTAACAGCCTATGCCATTTTCTGACCTGATCAGAAGCTAGTAGAATGAATGAAATTTGCTTTTTAATTTTCTTATACACTTACCTCTCACAGGGTTCAGTATTCTTATTCTAATTACAAAATAAAAAGATGACAATAATTTGTTCCATCTTGGTGAGCACTCAAGCATTTCATTTTCTATTCTTAGCTGTACTCTACCACAGAACTCCTTCCCACCATCAGAAAAGATGTAATGGATCCTCATTTAAATGAACTGGAAAAAAATACTACTAGAAAAAATAAGCCATGAATAAGATTATACTGAGATATGATTTTAAGGCAAGTTAGAGAAAGAACAAGAGTTTCAACATGTTTCTGCAAATATTTTGGCCCATGTAAGTAATAAATATATTCTAATTGGAAAGTAAATTGCTTAACGTGCTTCTTCCTGACAGCATTATTGTGTCAAACTACATCAGGATTTTCTTTTGAAGGACCTTTCATAAATGGAGACATATCAGGGTGAGCTAGTCCCTGCATACCATACTGTACTTACTGCAATCTTAGGAAAAAAAATGAAAATATCTAACTTCACACTGATATGGGATCATCTCCTGTTAATATTTTCCTTGTAAAAGGACCCATTCCATCAATTTATGCAAATAAAGAATATGAAAGAATATGCAGTTAATTGGTATTCCACTATATTGCATCACTTTAACCTGTATATCCCTCTCATCTCAAAGAGCTTTTAATTTCTGGTTAGGAAGGCAATTGGAAGTCTACCATCCTTCACAGCTGTATGTGTACTGCATTCTCCAAACCTAGTCCTGTGCATCATTCTGAATTCCCAAATATTTGAAATAAAATCAGTTCTAATTTTGTTCTTAATAGGACCAGGTAATAAGAATAGGAAGCAAAGCCATTAAGAAAAAGTTTTGGCAGGTATATCAAATGAATAATTAAGTGCAGTCTTTGCTCAACAGTGCAACGAGAAGTTAATTCCTGAAAGTTTTTGCTAGGAGGCATTGTGTAGTATCTCCAGAGTATGTGGGGTAAGGGTGGGGGCTGGAGGACAGCAGTGATCCAAAGAGAGTTAGTGATTAGATTCCTGAGAGATAGCAAGATTCATCTAGGGTTAATAAAGCAAACAAAGTAAGGGAAAACATTGCCTGTAATGAAGTCTATTGATTATGAAATGGCCTCCAAAGGGAGTAGTGTTTGCCTTTTAAAAATACAACCAATAAAAGCCCTAAAGACTGGCTTGTACAAAGACCCAGCTGTACTAACAGAGAGTGTGAATTGACCTGGGAAGAGTTTCAGATTTTAAATATTTTTATGCAGAGGGTGGTATATGACTGCAAAACATAGTAAATATTTTAACCTGTCCCTACACAAGTGTCAATGTCATTCTCTGCAGGTGCCACCTGGTACTGTGGTTTGCATGAACAAGCTACCCACCCCACCAGTCAAATGTCTGAAGTACCTATTGACAATATCAGTGTTCCACACGTGTTTTACTACACTGAGACCCACTGAACTCCAGATTCCCTGTATCTGAAACTGTTTGTCATAGGTTTCTTTAACCAGTACTAGAAATTGCACTGAAAAAAAAATCATCCCCACTCCAACTGGAGGGTGTTCATGTTTCTACATCCACCTAAACCAATCCAGGTTTTATTCTACTACACTCACAGAGGCTTCATACGCAGGACTATCTATTTAGTTCATTCCAAAGAAACAAATATAAATTCTTGGCATCACTGGGAAGTCCCAAAGATTAATTCTGTATTGTAAAAGACAATGGTACGGGTTTCCTTTCTGTTTTACTAGAACCCATACATAGGAAGTCAAAACACGCATCATGCTGTTTGAAAAAAATAATAGCTATCTAGAAAGAAAAGGTAATAATTCTGTTCCCTCCCTGCACCTACCCTCTCCCTCAACAAAATAATTTAAATTTACCCACTCCTTGACCCTTATTCTCCAAAAACATTGATTCAGTGGTTTCCTCAGCAGACTTAGAATTTTAGCAGCCATATAACCTACCACTCAACAAGAAAAGCATGTACAGAGATATAAATTATTACATAGATGAAAGCAATACCTAGCTTATTATTGTTTTTATAAAACAATCAATGATGTTAAGGAACACATTTTGTCTCAGTCAGAAGTTATCACAGCAAGGAAAAAAAAAAGCCAACCAAAGCCAACCAAACAAAACAACCCAAACCACCACACCACCAAAAAACAAACATAAAAAACACCCTAAAAAATCTAAAATTCATGTAGTTGCACCTCAATTCTCAGAGAGCTTCCAAATATGACCAGTCCTGGGGAGGTCCCAGATGAATGGAGGTTGGCCAATGTGACACCCATCCACAAGAAGGGCCAGAAGGAGGATCCAGGCCTGTCAGCCTGACCTCAGTGCCTGGCAAGGTTATGGAGCAGATCATCCTGAGTGCCATCAAGCGGCATGTACAAGAAAACCAGGGGATCAGGCCCAGCCAACCCAGGTTTAGGAAAGGAAGGTCCTGCCTAACCAATCTTATTTCCTTCTATGACTGGGTGACCCATCTGGTAGCTGAGGGGAAGGCTGTGGATGTGGTCTACCTAGACTTCAGTAAATCATTCAACAAAGTCTCCCACAGCATCCTCCTGGAAAAGCTGGCAGCCCATGTCTTGGACACGTGCACCCTTCACTGGGTTAGAAATTGGCTGGCGGACCAAGTGCAGAGAGTGGTTGTGAATGGTGCTGCATCCAGTTGGTGTCCAGTGACCAGTGGTGTCCCGCAAGGATCAGTACTGGGCCCAGTTCTATTCAACATCTTTACTGATGACCTAGATGAGGGGATCGTGTCTACCATTAGCAGATTTGTGGATGACACCAAGTTGGGGAGCACTGTCGATACCCTGGAGGGTAAGAAGAAGCTGCAGAGGCACCTGGACAGGCTGGGTCAATGGGCTGAGGCCAATGGTATGAGAGTCAACAAGGCAAAGTGCAGGGTCCTGCACTTTGGCCACAATAACCCCATGTATCACTATAGACTGGGGGATGAGTGGCTGGAGAGCGGCCTGGCAGAGAGGGACTGGGAGTGCTGGTTGACAGCCGGCTGAACAGGAGCCAGCAGTGTGCCCAGGTGGCACAATGGCATCTTGGCCTGTATCAGGAATAGTGTGGCCAGCAGGTCTAGGGATGTCATTCTGCCCCTGTACTCGGCACTGGTGAGGCCTCACCT
>JANIJG010020809.1:0-27490 GCA_024611175.1 Megaceryle torquata
GGGTTCGACATATTGCCTTGCGATATTCTCCCTCCCAAAAGCAACGGGAGAAGTAAGGATCCCAAAATAGATTCACTTTCTTCTCGGGGATTGTCTTTGTCTTGCTTTGTTCCGCTCTGAATCAGCAGCGGGGCTGTTGGTGCAGTGTATCTCTTTGTTAGAAGTCACTACCAGATTTCGTTAAAGAGTGTAAATAACTAGCAGCCCTACTTCTCTTGAGGGTCTAACATTTAACAATAAATGAAGTGGATCTGGGATGCCTTCGCTCTGGGGGTATTTTTGCTGTGTAATCTATAATATCATTGTCTTAATAAAACGTCTCTTGTGTTCGGGAGTACTGCCTTAAATGATGAAATGTGATGTAAGAGCATGACTATGTGAAGTACTGAGCCTCCTCACTGTCGCTAGTAGATCTGAATTGGCATAAAATGTCGTCTTCGCTAGATCGAATCTGCTATAAATGCAAACGCAATTAAAAATGTATGGTACTGTATGTCAAACATTAATCTTCTGTTTCAGGTATTCTCGATATTCTGCAGTATTACCTCACTTTTACCTTAGAATATTGTATAAAAATGTTCTGTTAGAACGGCGATGTTACTGTTAACATTCCTTACAGCTGTGATCACCTGAATCATTGCTTCTGGTGTCCCATGGAACATAACGCGGACGGCGATGACGCTAGAAGTGATCTGCCGGGCGAGGATGCGGCCAGGAGTGATGGCCGACACTGGGATGAGTCTGGGCTTGGAGCAGTGCTGAGAGGGCTTGGGGAGAGGATTGTAGTGGAGCTCCATCCCCATTCCACTCCTAGCAGCTCTCTGGCCATCCACCTCCATTTCTTCCCCTGCAACGGACACACAAGCCTTGCCGACCACCCCAGGCCTCCACTGAGCTCGTTTAGGGAGAGGCAGGTGTGGCTGAGCTAGGAAAGAAACTGGAGCAGAGCTGAGAGGACTGTGATGCCAGTGCTGCTCCCGTGCTGCTTCCTGCTCTAGCCAGCCTCGTCGGACCGCATCCCCTTCGCTGCTTCCTCCCGCTCCCGCCTGCACGTCCTCTGCAAAGCAGGACGTATTTTGGAGGGCTGGAGTGGAGGAAGTAGTAGGAGGGGATATGAATTAGTTTATGGGGGAAATGCAGAGAATTTTTTTTTTGTTAACAATGGCTTAAGTCGAAACAAATGTGTGCATTTGAATGTTGAAATACAGTACTTAACACAGTGAACCTTCCAGCAAGAACAGAAATAAAGCAGTAGAGATGGGATTGCATGATAAATGGACTTGAATTTGTACTGTATCTTTCTGGAAAACTTAAGTAGAGGAGTTAAACTAGTATGTAACAAATCTACAAGAACTATAATATAAATTTCAGTAAAGTTGCCTGTAATACCAGTTTCAGATTCTTGTTCTTAAATGGTAGTTCCTTCTAAAAAAAAAAAAAAAAAAAAAAAGCAAACCAACAAACCCAACAAAAAACCCCAATTTCTTTTCCATTAGCGCCTGTGCTAGAGTTTGACTATCTCATCTGTGGAGACTGTGGCAAAGAATTCATGGATTCCTACCTTATGCAGCACTTTGATTGGGCAACATGTGATAATTGCAGGTATTACAAATAATCAGGAGAGGGAAGCTTTATTTTATGTAGAGATGGCTGTCTGTAATTTACTTAATTACAGTCATTCTGTTTAATTAAAAAGGCTGTCAGCAAAGGCACCTTTTTTTCAGTAACTTAATATTTACTGAAAAAGTAAATGGAAGTTGACTGGTAACCTCTTTTTCCATTACGGAAGTGCAGAAAGGGCAGTGCTCTCTCGTGAGCCCGTTTTCGGTTGGGGAACATCCACAGATTTTTATATCGTGGAAACACGATGTCTTGAGAGCAGGTAGTGTGTTTTGTCAGACTGCAAAGGGATGTTGGGTTGCAGGCTGGAGCTATTTGGAAAAGCGATGGAACACAGAACACCGGCTTTCTGAAGTAGAGCGTGGATTAGGAGAGTATTTGCTGTCCCGGTGGATTAACCTGAGCGAAGTTAGTGCTCTGGTCGGCACGAGGGGGCTGGGAGCATGGCAGCCGGAGGGCAGAACCCCTGTGGGTGGTTACCGGTTAACCTGCAGGGTAAGCAGGAGTTTGACCTTGAGCAGAAGGCAATCTACGCATTTGCCTCTAACAGAAAATGCTCCAAAAGCCATCAAGATAAGCAGGGCAATGAAACGGACGGAGGCAGCCAGCCACCCGAGTGTAGGAATGAATGGGGCGGGGGGGTGCGAACATGGCAGCTCGGAGTTTGTTCCGGGAGCTTCCCAGCTCGCTGCAGGGAGGGGTCGGGGTGCGCACATGGTGGTGGCCGTTCACAAGCCATTGGAGACAAAAGTGCTGTCTCGAGGGTGCGGTGGGTGGGAAAGGATGTTGAGAGGCTCAGAGCCGTAGGAGCGGTTTTCCTTCGGACTAAGTGGCTATCGCAGCTGAGCGTTAGGGGAGATTCCTCGGTGCATTAGCTTTTACTGTGGACTTCTGAGCTCTGTGTAGCAAAGCTGCATTTACAGCAGTACTTCCTTGATGGCTGTGGCTGGCAATTGCTGTTTGGCAGATTGCTCAGGCTCAAACAATTCAAGTTGTACTTCAGTCAGGGTTGCGTAAATGTCGTTTTTTTCATTAACTCACAAATGCTGCTGTGGTTACACAGTTTTTCATTATCTGTCTGGTAAAAGTTACAATTTTTTAAGGTCATTTTATGGTTCCTCTGCCTGCTTGCAGTAGAAACAAGCGCTCTTGTCTGTGTTGCTAATCTCTTCCTGGGATCTAGAAGCATATGGAGTTTGTATATTCTCAGGTGATCTAACCTGTCTCACATTACACATTCTTTCTTTCTTGACCATGTGTCAGGCTCTTACTTCTCTCTTCTTGAATTGCATCTAGGTTAGGTAGATACCAAAATTATTCATACTTCTTTTAAGTTTCAGTTACGCCCTCTTATAAGAAAATAGAGTAAAAGCCCTTCTAGAAAAACAGGCTTCTCAGCCTATGTTTGCTCAAATGGGAGAAATTTAAAATTAATTTCAGTAAACCTGCCCTGGAGTTTAGCTAGACTGTTGGAATCCAAAATTATTTGCATACATAGAAACTGAGAATGAGGGCTGCCTGTATTTCAGGAATATTGGAACTCGTGGAGACTCAGATGTTAATAACATGATTTTCAGGTGTAGCTTTCTCAATCCTTATTTTACATCTTCCAGAGATGCTGAAGACAAACATAAGCTTATAACAAGGACAGAAGCAAAAGAAGAGTATCTCCTTAAAGACTGCGACTTAGACAAGAGGGAACCAGTGCTCAGATTCATTGTGAAGAAAAACCCTCATAATTCACGATGGGGTGACATGAAACTTTATTTAAAGCTACAGGTATAGAAGTTTCTTTAGGACTTCTTTTTTACTTTTGTGCAACTTTGGTAGCCTTTGTGACTTCAGAATGATCTTTGTCAAAGCCATGTATATTATTTGTAGCTTGTGCAAATTTTCTGTACAATTAAAATCAAGAGCTGTGGTCCACATCCATGAAAATGTCTCTGAGGACAATTTAAAGATGTTCATGGACCACAGCCTGAGTTATTTGCACAGTATCCAGTTCATGAAACACATTTTCAGTGCTACATTGAAATGTGTGGGGCAGCTGCTGCGGTGTATGGCCCTTTGTAGCCATGTCCTTGTGTCTGCTGCTCTGTCCTCAGAGACATCAGGAAAGGCAAGCAGAACTTCTGGGGCTCTTGTCATTTCTTTTTTTGCTACTTCTATAGGAATGCTGCTGCTTTAGTGGAATCTGCACAGAACTGGAGCTGGTTTTGACTTTTCCTAAGTTCCATGTAGCTGATACACTAAAAAGAAGCATTACTTCTTGCTGTGAAGGAATACCATGTTCACAGGTCAAAAGCAAGGAGACAAATGAGGCAGAGGTTGGGTTGGCTTGTTTATGTGTGGGGAAAACATCTAAATATTTGAGTTAGAATAGTTTACTTGTATCATTTCAGGGGAAAAAAAAAAAAACAAAACAAAAAAACAACTTTTATGTCCATCCTATAGGTAATCAAGCGTTCTCTTGAAGTCTGGGGTAGTGAAGAATCATTGCAAGAAGCAAAGGAACTCCGCCGTGACAGCAGAGAGAAGATGAAACAAAAGAAGTTTGATAAGAAAGTTAAAGGTAAATAGTTAAACTTGGATACTGCAACACCTGAAGTAAAGTACAGATTCTGTTTGAATTTGTTTCTGCATCTAATTAAACTGTTTAGGAAATCTTCAGTGTGGCAAAATGGAGGCTTTCAGGAGCTGTGTGGGAAAGCCTGGAGCAGTCTGGTCTGACATCATAGCTGACTATTTTGGGCAGAGGGTTGGACTGGGAATCCAAGATGACTTCCAACCTGAATTTATCCTGTTGTCCTATGGGCATGATATAAGTGATGGTTCATTATGCTGTGTTTTAAATCTTTTCATATGACCCAGCATGCGCTATAAATAGTTCCTGATACTTTTCCTGATTTGTGGAGAGCATACATTTGTGCCAGTGGGTTATAATTTTGTTATAAATAAGCATTTTCCCACTGTTCATTCACAGTATTCCTTGGTTTTACTTCTCCTTGTTGGTATCCCATATCCTTATTTTAAATTATCCTTGGTCTTTTTTTCCTGCTAAATTGCTATTTGGGAGAGTATCCAATGGTTAGAATTATGAACAGACATGCTAGTAATTTTAAAGAAGACCACATTAGTTTCTTTGGAGGGGCTGTGGCTTGCCACGGTGTCTGTGCTGCCCCATAGCACAGGTCAGCATTCTGAGAGGCAGAAAGCCCATGCTGGCTGTACTGGTACTGCCTGGAAGAGATGATGTGAGACTGAGCAAATAACCCCTGTCTTGACCATTGGTGTTCAGAGCCCAGAAGGGCTGGCAGGTAGCTGAGGTGCTGGAGTCTGGTGTGAGTACAAGCACTGTGTCAATACTGTGACACAGCTTGCAGACTGAATGGCCTGGCTCAAAATATGACGTTTTGCTGCTCCGTACACTCACCACCCACTTGTAATATCCGGGATAACATCTTGGGCTCGGCTGCCAGCCCGTGTGCTCTCAAAAACCCGCTGACTTCACTGCGGCTGCTGCAGAGGCAGCTCACGGTATTGGGCATAGAGCTCAGAGAATGCCAAGTCATTTGGGAGCCTTACTGTGACCTGAATGAGAAGTACTCTTCCTTGGTCACGTGAAACAATGAGAAGTTTTACAAAAACTTTCCACCTGCCCCTTCTCAATACCTTTGAATGACTGTGTAAGAAGGCGGCGGGCAACATGTACTCAGTCCAGACGGAAAAATCTTCTCCTGTGAGAGCTCATGTCAGTGTAGTTCTTGCCCTTCAAAATATGCAAACAAGGTGAAGATCGCAAGGCAAGTCAAAGCTTGTTCTTGCAGTAGTAGGTTCTCACAAAAAAGTTATAGAAGACAAGCCATCTGTAGTACTCAGAAAAGTAGTTAATTTGAGTTTGATTAACTATTACTTAATCTATATTAAAATCTTAAAATGCTCTTGTATCTCTCATTAGAACTCCGCCATGCCATGAGGAGTAGTTTGTGGAAGAAAGAATCTAGTGTCCACAGCCATGAATATGGACCAGAAGAAAACATTGATGAAGATACCTATAAAATGACATGTACTGTATGTGGCCATGAATTAACTTACGAGAAGATGTAGTGTCACTTTTTTCTTCATTATCTTTCCACTGATACTTTGTATTAAAGTAAAATAAATGCTAATTATGAACAAGCTGTTGCCAAAATTTATGAAGAGTGATGTGCATCAGTTCCAAGAAGCTCTGTAGGTAACAGCTAAGCTTTGTTATTTAACCTTGATCTTGGGGTAGAACGTAACGCTTTCAGCAGTTCAAGAAACTGGTACCTGGTAGGCCAAAATAGACGTTGGTATCATTTTACTTCATATGCTGATGAAATTAAGATGAACTTCCCCTTACTAGTTGCTTCTATTAGAGGAAGGCTGCACATTTTAACTGCTGTCTGGTTTCCAGTTACTGTGACTCATCCTGGGCAGGCAGAGGGCAGCTAGCTGACGCAGCCCCTACTCTGGCAGCTGGAGACCATCCTGTGAGGCAGGTTCTCCTGCTTGGCTTTGCAAACTCGACTCCATTAAAGGAGAATTCTCTTTCAAAAGGCAAACCTGCTCCTGGGCAGGCTTTGACACGCCTCCACCATGATTCACTGGGGCGGGGCCTTAGGTGTAACCTCTGCTGCTTTGGTTTTTTTCCAGGTTTTGGACCCTAGAGGTCCAAAGGTGACTCTGAAACTTGCAAATGAAAAGGGTAAATATCCGTGTCCCTAGGGGAGGGGGAAAGTAGCATTCCAAGGTAGATTTCTGCTTTTAGTAGAGTGGATTTTCAGATTTCTCATCTTCATCTCTTGAGGCTGTTGTGGAATGCTGTTGGAAATGGCTGAAGGGAAGGAGTGTGCTCTGGGCAGCAGTTCTGCACTCATTCACCACTGCAAATATGGCAGATCTCTGCAAAAATCTCTGGAGACACCTTAGGGGAGCCTGGGCCACTGTGGGTGTGCAGAACTGAACTGCTACAAGAGAAGGGTGTCTGGGGAGGGAGGGAAAATGATGGTTTCACTAATAGGTCTTCAGCTTTCTCCTGTGGTCCACAGCTGCAGGTGACAAATCTCACCAAGCACAGAAGACTCTGGGCCCAGCGAGGCCTAGCAAAGTGGGTGGAGGGCAAAAGGCAGGTCCTGGGAGAGCTTCTGGAGGTAGATCTCCATGTCATGGTTCCATACCTGGTGTTGTACAGGGACTCAGGTCCCAGAACGCCTCTCCAGGGAGCTGGGTGGTGCAGACTGGCTGCTGAATCACTTGCCTGCAGGCTGCTGCTGCAGCCACCAGGCCACCCACCCCCGCTTCACCTCCTGCAGCAGCACCACCCAGAAGACAAGAGATGGCAAGGGAGGATTTCCACACGCTCCCAGCACACAGTGCTTGCCTCACCCGGCTGCGTGGGTGGGGGAAGTGCCTTCCATCAGCTTTTAGCAGGAGGAGGTGAAGGCCTGTGTGTCACTCAGGGTACCCACAGCCAGGTGAGGGGGACAGAACTGCTACAAACCCAATTGAGTTTAACACCAGACACATCTGCTTTGCTTCAGTGGCCCCCCAAGATAGGTAGGACAAACACGCTCAGAAGTAACCTCCTTCACCTTTGTTTATTTTTCTTTTTAATTGTGCATGTTTTTTCCAACCACATCGTATTTCTACAGCATCTTTCCGCCATCTCATGCTTCAGCAGTTGCAAGTTCTTGCAGTTAGCTGCTGGTATCACTAGATGAGCGTCTCATTCTCTCCCCTACAGATGCAACCAGTTTCCCAGTTAAGTCAGGTGTATGCCACTGGACCTACAAAGAGGGGAATGTGTCCAACAAGACTTAAGTCAGAGCTCATGCTCACCATGGAATCAAATCCATTTTGAAAGACACTACTATTTGGTTTTAAATTATGTGACTACACTTGGGCATTTGCAACTGGATCCCCAACATCTGTATTTGTCAAGGCTCAGAGGAAGTTACAGGTTTGCAAGTTTTACTGCATTATTCATTTTACATAAGTCACATTGAGTCAGATCCCCACCATTAGTTAATATCAAAGCCGATACTGAGCTGAGGCAGTGGAAAAGAAAAAAAACAAACCACTAAACCCCAATTAAAGCCTCTACAGTATTAAATGTTTCTTTAAAGAAAAAATAAACCCACCAAAAACAACAAACTATGTAATTACTTAAGAACATTAACAGAGAAAGATTTGAAGCAGAAGTCTGTGCATGACTGACAAAACCCTTGTGTAAAGCAAACTGCAACAACTAACAGTATACCCTGAAAGAAGGAGGGGTCAGTTAGAGAGACTAAGGGGAGAAAGCAGGAGCAACAGGTCTAAGCCTATGAGGATATATTGGATTGCTACAGGCAACATGCAAACTTAGGTCAAAGTAGAAAGTTCCATTTTTTTTATGTGCCTCACATGATCAGGAGGTCAATTGGTCAACATACGGGATAAATGCATTGCTAAGTATACTTGAAAAAATAATTTGTACAGGAACGAAATTATTTAAAAGCTCAACACTTTCTAAGCTTTAACTGAACAGCACTGGGTACAAAATTCTTTAAACATTCATCTGCCAAATGAAGGGGCCACGAACAACCTGGAAATACACAGTACACTGAGGGAGCTGAGCACCCACGGCAGTGTCCTTGCCACACACTGCTGCTGCTCACAGCAACACCAAGCACTCTGTCTGGGCCTTGGTATACAGAATGTTATTTGCATAACTCAGAACTAAGGCTACTCTATTTTCAGGCTGTTTTTTTCCAGTCTAAGTCTCCTGTGAGAGATCACTTAATTTAGCATTAAAATGCTTTCTGAAGTCACGGGAGGCACATGCTGTTGTCACATTTTAAAGCAGGGGAAGGGCAGCAGATGCAGCTGCCGCAAAGCAGTTGTTACTAAGCCAGACGAGGTGAGGGTGCTTGGTTCATCCACCATCACTGCCAGAAGGATTCCTGGCACCACTGCAGGCCTGCAGGTCCAGCCCAGCCGAGTCTTGGCAGCCCAGCTAGTTACAGCCTGAAATAAAGGAACGACCTGAACACTGCCCTGCCCTCTCCCCTGGCATCCGGGGCGGGAGTTCCCAACACCCAGGTAAGGCTTGAAGCACGGAAGTCCAAAGTTTGTTCCAGTCCAGCTCTTGCTCAGTCTCTATTTACCAGTAACAATTGCTACCAGGAGCAGCTCACAATTCTCTGACCATGCTGCAAAACGGACAGCATTTTTCAGAAGCTGTCCATGAAGTTCCTCTACTGATTGTTTACAGCTACTGCAGTAAGACACTAGACAATACATTTAAAAACGTTATTTCAATTGCATTACAACCATGTTCTTTCAAACTGTGGAAATCTAGCTGGCTTGGTAATAAACAAATTCATATGCTCTATACTACTTTGAAAGCTTAACTCAAGTGTTTCACGTGCCCAAAGTTAAGACAATCTTCCTGGATCATACTAGAGAACTGAGCACACTGCACTATGAACTGTTTCTTATTTCTGCAACTCCTTTGATTTAAGGGCCTGGCAGAGATAAGAAATTCTATTGTTTGGGGGGAGCTTTTGTTTGGTTTGTGGTGTTCTTTTGTGTGAGGTTTTCTGTTTTTGTCTCCCCCGCCCTTTTTTTTTTTTTTTTTTTTTTTTGTGTGTGGAGAAAGCGTCTTTTTTTTTTTCCCTGAAGTTTATATAAACAAAACCTTATATTTATATAAACAATAGGCGAGAAACAAAAATACTATCATGAAGTCAAGAATCAAACCAGATTAAAGACATTGAGAAGAATTCATACTTTGCTTCACATCTACCCCCTGTATCAGTCATATCTTGTAAGGCTTATGATGCTTACACAGTTAAGAGTACTGTACTGTTTTATGTAGGAGCACGTGAAAGCCAGTTGTAGTCTAGAATTTCTTACATCCCCATATCAAGTTTTCCCATTTAAAAACAAAATACCAAAAAAAAGAAAAAATAAAGTCATTAAAGTCCTACAGACAAGACTGCCCAATGAATAATCCTCAGGCCTGCAGAGCACAGAACTGCTGAAACACTGCCAGTATGTGGTGGTCCAGTTCAGCAGTAAACAGGAGGTTCTCCAGGGTCACCATGTATTGCTGTATTATCTGGTGATGCTGGCAGATAAAGAAAAAAAAAAATCAAACACAAACGTTTACCGTTTTCATTTATATAATAACAGTCAAAGAAGTCAAGACATGCAGGAATCACAGGTCACAGGTCAAATATCCTCATCAAAACCATTAAGCACATCTCATTTCCACAGCACAGGAGCCACTGACATGAAAAGCGTTAACACAGAGCCACTGCTGGAGAAAGCATGTGCTGAAATCCTGTCCGGAGAAGCACTGTGTGGAGCTCTTCACTCAGGGACCCTGAATTGTGTACAGGATGCCATGCAACTGCAGAGGTATCCTAGGAGGATCATGGTATTTGTTTTTCTCTGAAGCCACATCTACTACCAGCAAAGGGGTTCAGCCCAGTGAGGAATTACACTACCACTCCCATTCTTAACTCTTATCAGCTGCTTGCACAGGTATAATTTTCTATTACTATCACTTTCATCCAGCCACCTGTGCTTGTTACCTGATTTAATGAGCCAATAATTCAGAAATTGTTTTAATACATATTTATGCATTGCATTAAAAGAATTTCTGCAATATTTTAATCTGCTTATTTAAAATACATATATTTTAGTATTCTTGCTCACAACTTTGCCCTTACTAAAGACACACAGTTAAAAGGAGCTCAGTGAAATCCATAATGACATCTCAGTATCTTTTTGCAGTGTGCTCACAGCGTGGGAATCCATCAAGGACGAATCTCTCCACCCGCCTGTGTCGGACACGTGGCCAGAACCAGAGTTATGACCTAGCCCCACACTAGCCGTCAAAGAAGATGTGCTGCTGCCACCTACTGCTACACCAGCCACAAAACTTGTCTATCCAGCACGTTCCTCCCTGCCCGCAGACTTCCAAACAGAAATGAGCCTTACCTGCAGGAAGATCTGCTGCAACCTCTCTATGCAGCTCTTGTACCAAGGTGTAAATACGTCAATTCCACCAGTCTCACAGCGCACCAAGTGCTCAGTTAACAACATAATGAAACGCTGCAGGAGAGGAAAAAAATATAGTTACCCAGTCTCATCAAATAAGAGCAAGATCCTAACCTCAGGTAAGAGGATCTAGGGGACAGAAGCTCTGAACAGCAACGTGAGAATAATTATTTTGCTTTGCAAAATACGAATCTAGTAAGCAAATAAAAATCCAGTTACCTTCTGGTTGTTCAGGACACTCTATGCTAGTGGAACGAACTCTGCTGTTCCCAAGTACTTGAACCTGAACAGTTCAGATCCTGAGCGAGATCTGACTCCACCCCATAGTAAACCCATCAATCCCTTCTCATATTCTTATTCCAAGAAGATGCCTGAGATACAAGTGACACTGAAAGATTATAAACCCAGTAACTGCAAGACCTTAAAGTAAGAAGATGCTTTGCCCAGCATTACCTGGAATATAACAAGGAAGAGATTCTTTTGCTCGCTCTGGGCTGACTCTACTTTTTCCTGCAAGCGTTCTATCTGCTCTTCTAGTGGTCCATCTTCCCGATCACTGCTTCGGTCATCATCATCATCATCATCATCACTGTCTCGCTGTAAGTGTCAACAACAAGACTAACTAGCAACCTGGATACCTGTGGATACTGTTAATGCCCTCCAGTTCCATGTCTGAAAAGGTCTGCAGAGCAAGGAAAGAGCAGTAATTGAAGCTGCTCTGCAGCTTGCTAAGTATTGTATTTTGAAAAACATTTATTCTAAATATAATTCAGAACAGAAATTTGAAAGGAAAAATGCCCTGAGGGGAAAAAAAAAATAAATTCAGAGCAACCAGAGTGAGTTTAAATATTTACCAGTCCTTCATTTAGTGGAAACACAGTAAACTGTAATATCCTTGCCGACTTTGTTACCAGATAATGAACAACTTTTAAAAAAATATCTGGCATAGATTTAAAAAACTGTGTCTACTGCAGCAGTGCAGGTAATTCGTTCCATGAAAAGTTCTGAAATCTCTGGGCTACAAAAACACAACAACAAAAAAAAGTAAACAAACAAACAAACCAACAATTTGTACAAGACCTCAGATGAATCCAGCTGGTTAGCACAGAAGAAAGACTAGAGACCGTGGCCTGTGGTGATAAAATGGGGAGTCCTTATATTCATGATCAAAAGGGTCAGCATGGGAACCAAACCACTAACTAGGAACATGGCATGTTTTCATTGCCTCGAACCCAAACCAAATCAACAACAACAACAAAACAAACAACCAACTCACAAAACACACATAAGTAACAGACTTGAGGGCTCAGGTAATGAAGCCTTACACAAGACTACAAGGGACACAGGAGGAAAGGCAGAACCTGATGGATTATGGTACATTTAAATACAGTCATTCCTTCAGTCTCTCAGGACTGTTTCTGGGCAGAAATACCCATGAATTAACAGCTCAAAATTTAAAATATTTTTAAAAGGAGTATGTGCAACTTGTGACAAATACAGGGGCACGTGTTAAGTCACTTACTGCACAGCAAATGAAACTTCCAATCAGAAGACAGGTCTGAATCAGTGTGAAAAATAAAACCAACTTACCATAGAGAACAAATGAGAATTTAATTTTATTCCGTTTATAGGAACTTGCTTTTTCCTGAACTCAAAATGCTAAAGGATCAATGGACTTAAGACAAAGCATGTAGCCTTGGACTCATTCCATAGTAAGGCCATCCACTTCATGCTGGGGACATCAAAACTTGACAGCTTACTTCCTCTGAAAGGAATGGTCATGCAGCAGAGCAACAGCCTGCAGAACCACTCACTGTTGCATACAAATGTTTCTTCCTGGCACAATACTCATTTAAAGTACCCAGTAATCAAGAGCTGCAGTAAGAGACAAGTACAGAAATGAAAACACTGGTATGTTTGTTTAGAGACGCCAGAGAAGCTCTTTGCCTCACAGTAAAATCAATGACTGCATCTGGATCTTCAATAATCACAGGCATTTATTAACTGCTGATCAATGTAGATTGAGGATGCAAGCAACTTAGGATGGCTGCTCCTGGGAGTGAAGAAAACAAGATGAAGTGGCTGGGATGAACCAATGCTGGCACACCACTGAAGTATTTGTGATCGCTCAACAGAAATTTTTTGAAAAATAATTTGTGCAGGTTTCTTCAAAAACCATCAGCTTGGCTCTGTGCCATGTGCCAAATTCTGACATTAACCTCGTCCAAAGTTTTGGAGCTAGCTAAGGAGTTTAGGCAGGTAAACGCACTCTCAAACTATATACAAACATGGAAATTCTCTCTCGTCCTCTGCAATTCTCATCACATTTATATATTCATTCTATCATGACTAAGTATTGCATTCAACCAATCTTCCTTGGGCCCTGTTTTTTGCAGCTGCCACAGAAGACACTCTCTCCCCGTTTTACTGTCCCACTTGGGACAACGGAGCACAACAGCAGCTGCTTGCCCATCAGTTTTTGTCAACAGCAACTCAGATCATGCAAAGCTACTCAGTAAAATAAGATGGAAGAAGTAAGTGACAGATGCCAGGGTCAGAATCCAGCAGCATCCATCAGAAGAACGGTAACAGCCAACTTTTCAATAGCAAATAGCTGTTTCCGTGCACTTCTGCATGGAAGCCACAAGAGTACTCTTTAACAAAACTTACTATAAATAATTTGTAATTCTTCTTATTGTTATCTAATAAGGTAACTGGAATACAGATTAGAAGGCAAGTGGAAGATGTGCTTGTGTTGGAAGAGAAACTTGAGAGAGCTTGAACAGAGTAAGTATGTATGAATTCCCTTAAAGTTTTTGCTGAATTATCATGTTATAGCTACCATTAGAAACTTGGACTGAGAACATGCATCCAGTTTTTGATGTCTTAGTGCTACAGATGACGACGTCGGCAGACATGCTTCCTGAAAACATATTTATTCAGTCCTTCCTAAAAACATTATGCACCGGTCTGACAGCACACAGGTTCATGTAACTTTGCTTAAAGTAATTCAAATTACAGATTACTCACTCTTTTGTGCTGCCTGGCCAGTCTTGCCTTAGTCTCCTCCAGTTCTTTGTGAATTTTCAGAACATGCTTATTCATTTTACGAATTGTGGAATGTAAGATCTCCCAGATATAAAACCTAGGAAGGACACAAAGCTCAAAACACTACACACTACCTCAAGACAGAAAACTAAGTGTTGTTTCTTAGAGAAAAATGTATCTGAGGGAATTTAAAAAAATAATGTAATATAATCTACATACCTACTAGAGCAAGCAAGTAATCGGCAAGTAACCCCCCCCCCCCCCGCCGGTGAACTTCCAAACTAGCATTGTATATCATACAGGTACTGCAAGACTACCAACTTAAAATTTGACTTCTCAGACCAAACGCTTCTCCAATTCTCAATAAGCAAGGGATCAGTGGCTGGACAAGTTTCGTACCTCAACCAATGACCAGGACAGCTATATAGCACAGAGCGGCATGCTTTGTCCAGATATAGCTGCAGTGTTGTTCTGCTTTGGCAAGCTTGGAGACTACTTGCAAGATAACATGCAAACAACATTCTTTTACTGTCACATGAACATTCATACCCAACTTGGAAAGAAAAATGCTAAAGTACTTATTTTGTAGAAGGAGCAAAAACTCACTGTACCTTTTTCCTTCCACTACTCAGTTTTCATAGATTAAACTGTGTACTGGCCACTTAAAATAGTAATTCAGAGTCAAATGACAACCCATGACAAATTCTTGTTACCTAGTAAAATCATGTGCAAGCTCTGAGGAGAAGATCCAGTTTGCTACTGCAGCACAGTCAACAATTTGTGTCCGAATCATCTTGTCCACAAGCACAGCAATCATCTATATTTTGTGAAAGACATTGCACACACAATCTGTTTAAATTATACCAGCCTCAGACAGGAGCAGAAATGGTTTAATGCAACTCTACATTAGTGGTATGACGGGGCAATTTCAAAAACTGTGTAGTCTAGTCTAAACCTGCTTGACTTAGAGGATTTGTATCAATTACAAAAAGCATTCTGATTTTAACAAATTTTCCCACTTGTGAAACTCATCTATCACTCTTTATTAACATACATACTTCCATACAATAGCAACAAACACAAAACACTGTAGTGGGAAGGGAGGCCTTATAGACACAAGCCATAGATTTTGACACCAAAGGACTCAAAGAGGGCATATGTATCTGTTAGACAACCTCAGTGAAGGAGCTACTGTTAGTCTGTTCTCCTTGCACCACCACAGTGACAGTAAGCTCTCCTCTACAGGACCTACTGGTTCAGGACAGAGCCAGAACTGTGTTGTCAGTGGAAATGCTTACTTACTGCAGGCACTACCATGATTCTGGATTCAGGAGTGGGCTGTAAGCAATCTAGCAGGCAACTAGAGAGGAGCTACTGACTACAGCAGTTGCAAGCTGTTCAGAAAAAAGGCTTATCTTAGTTACTCATGTGATTGAATGCCACAGTATTTAAGAACTGCAGTCTGCACTGTATTTATCCTTGCAACCACCCATTGTCAAATAAGGAAGTGCAAGAAAGCTCCTTTTAAGGAAGGAAAATTAAAATAACTGAATGAATCATACAGAAGACTCAGCACTCAAGTTCCAGGCCTCAGGATAGCATCCTATGCTCTACTGGTCCCCCTGTATTGCCAGGAAGAATTTCTAATTACTTAGCCTGACCTTCCGAAAAAACAGACCTAGGATTTTGAGAAAACATTTCATTTTAATGATAAAGTTTCTTTTTATGAAGTAACCATCATAACCTTGCTTATATGTGGTCCAGGAACTGCTGATTCTCACTGCTAATCACTATCTGCGATTAGTGCCATTAGCACTACATGCCTTGCAAATGCTGCCTGTAGTATGACCCAAATCAAAGGATGTTTCCATACACACGGGAGTAGGGTGAGCAGCATGAAAACAGACAAGTGTCCTGCTGTTCAGGCACCATTTCTTCTGTGTGTCAGGGAGGTTGTGGACTCAGGAAAAAAAAAAAAAGTGCTTAACCAAAAGCAAAAAAAGACTGAACTGTAATAAATGCAAGAGAGGAAGATTTAAGTTTGATGATCAAGCAGAACAGCAGACCTTTGTAAGCTTTGCACTTGTTATTTTTGAAGTGATCTTGATTTACTCATAAAAATCTAACATGACTTAAGTCTGGGTTTGAAACCACCATTTCAGTTTGGTTATGCTTCAATAAGAAGGCACAAAACAGAAGAGGATACAGATAATAGATTGCAGTAAAGTAATTTCTTCTGATCCAGCTAAATAGCAGTAAAAAGTAGGTCAGACTGTAATTGTCACATTTTCAAGGTCAGTAATTTGGATGGGAAGTTTAATATATTAAAAAAGTTCTACTTTTTTCATGTTTTTATTGTACTTAAGAGAGGTGACATATTGCGTAAGTATCTTCCAGGTGCTGGTTTTCACCTAAGGAGTGGACCACAGGTCCAGTAGCAGATGCAAGGATTACCCCTTATCTTAGTGGAATCGCTTCTGAAAGTCTGGCCTATTCAGCTGCGAGGTGCAGTTCATTTTCAAGCACAATAAAGTGCAACACAAACATAACAGTAAGGAATACATTAAATAATTAATGCAGACAAATTCAGCTTGAGTTCCTTATCACTTTCTATTTATAGAAGAATGACAGCTGAGGGAGAAAACAACTGCTGTGAAGAAACTGAACAGCTTACACAACTGAGGCATTTTTCAAAGCTCTTCTACTGTGTCATTTCCTCTGGCACAAGAATGAACATAATCACGGCACTGTCCAGCCGATCCCTTCTGAACAGCCACTAACTGCAGCTCTACTCACTCTGCCTACACACAACAGTGACTTCAACATGAGCTAAGTGAAATAACTGCATGGCTTTAGCATATACAGCTACTGAAAGGCATATACAGCAATTAAAAACAACAACAACAACAACCACCACCAATTCAAAACAAACCCTAACACCCCCCGGGCTTCCACATTTCTAAGAATATGGCCTACTTTGGAGATGAGATCTACATCTTCTTTCAATTTACACATCTACACTATTTACACTGAAACATGATTTTAGAAAATGTTATTGTACATCAAACAGCATAGTATGAATCTGAGTCAGAGTGACAGCCTTTGTCTTCCCACAATGAACTCTGAGGAAGAAGTGGCCTCACTGATGGTATATACTTTATGTCCAGCCTCCATTTTGTGCCCTAGTAAGAGTAAATAATTATTCTTTCAAATAAGATAACAATAGTAAAGTTATTTTAAAGGATATAAAGCCAACTGTAATGGTTTTTATTACATATGACTTCTGAGTTGGAACTCGCAAATATACTTGACATTGCAAGTACATTTTACCTGTGGATGATTCTTCCAGACCTCATACACAACCCTCAGAACATGGAGTTTCCCCTCATCACTTTCAGCAAGCGTTTTGAAGACTTCATGAAACCTTTTAATAGATATAAGTAGTGAGTGGAGGGGGTCAGGATCAGGTCAAAAGAGCAGCAGATACAAGGCAAGTGGTTTAGATTGGCCAAAAGAAAATTTTATTAATATCTGCAGCAGCTCTTGAACAACTATTCCCTGGAAAATATAACCACTCTGAGCTAAAATAGGCTACAAAGACATGACAGCTCCTAAAAGGAACTGCAATCTTAGTGCTGAATCTACTCCCTGAGCTGGGCTACATTTCTCATACTCTTAAAACCAGGAGGCGCTTTCATGCTTCGTGTGCTTATCTATACACAGCTGGAGCAAAATTTGCTGCCTTTTGAGCCTTAGACCTTCCTTTTGATATGTTTCCATAACTTTAAACACTTATCCAATCTGCCCCTTTTTGAAGGAAATGCTAAAAGCCTCAATTTTAGCAGAGTTACACTGTCTGCTACACAGCATTCACAACCCAGCTTATTGTAATCTAACTATAAAGCATAAGAGGCTCTTTTTGAGCTCTTGGCTGCCACTGTTGGTCTGCAGCAGTGAAAATACCATGGTTCTAAGTATTCATGTCACTCTGCCTCTCCTACTACTGATTACAGGTTACTACCTATAGCTACTTATCAACTTTGCCTCTATAAAGCTTGCAGGTGCATGTTCTCTAACAGCTTTTTATTTATTTAAGAACAGACAGAAAAATAACTCATTAAGATGCATGTGACTACCTTTCATATATCAAGACCACTTAAGAGAAATTCCAAAGCAAAGGGGATTAAAAATTAGTTATTTTACATCATTTTGCTAAATAAGGTGCAGCAAATTTTGTAGAAGTCAAAGCATACCTTTAAGGGATGCATTCAAAAGTATTTTAGAATGGATTTTACTCTGCTTTGGCAGATATAAGAAATTTACAGCAGACTACTTTGAATTTTCATATTGTCATCCTCTTTATTTTTTTTATACAAATGTAATTGTTGTAGTCATATTCCTAGTATAGCATAGTGCAGCGGGAGCTACCCAGTCATACAAATGTAAGGAGAAACCATTGTTCTTCACTACAATCAGCAAATGAGTAATTCTAAATTTGAGTAACATTCCACACCTGTCTCATTTTTAGATTTACATCATATGGCTGTAATTTCTCTTATTTTCATTCACATATATAACCCATGATTTACACTACCATTCCTTCAATATGCAATGTCACCAGTTCTCCTAATCATATTGAATTGGGGAGCATCTAAAACATTGATGAAGTTTGCAGTCCAGTTCTTTTATCATGTTTTTTACCACTAAAATTAAACAATTCTGTAAGCCCCCAAACAATGCACATATTACACTTACTTTGCCAGGGCACTGAAGGAGTGGCTGAAAGACTTTGCAGCTAGATGGAGCAGAGTCTGAACAAAGACTTCTATTTTCAGAGGGTTGAAGGTAAATCCTTCATCTGCAAGTTATTTAAAGTTGAACCTGTAAGTACTTCAAGTAAAGCATGTAAGCTATTCATAAAACTGCAGAGATGATTTATGGGTTTAACTCATTTCACAAAAAAACCCAGTTTAATCAACTGGGTTTTGCAAGGCTGAACAGGGAGCTAGTGAAGAATTTCCAAAATGCGCAAATCTTCAGGCTCCCATTTTGCCATGGAGAAAATGTGCAGAAAAAATTCCAGGTCAGCTCTTAGAGACACAGCCACCCCACCCACAAGTAACAACAGCAGCGATGGACAGCAGCAGGGAAAGACAGCAAAGGAAACTGCAGAGTTACATATCAAGCCGAAGGCCTGTTAGACCACAAAGAAGGGAGAGAGCATGAAGAATGGGGAAGTTAAGGATGACAAGGATACAGAGGGTGGCTGTTTACGACATGGGAGAGAGGTCCAGCAATCATGAGTAGTAAATAGGGGTACTCAGGGTGAATGGTGCCAAGTTCCCCCCCTTGCCGCTGAAGACAGGCAAGGAGGCAGGCACTCAGTGGGCGATGCCTAAACCAAACCAGGAAACATGACAGCTGATCCCTGTGCAAAAAAACCCATATCACTGCTGCTCTCTGCTTTCATAACAGAACACTTGCAAATATTACAGAAACACTGAAGCCATCCCCGTTGTAAAGACCACTTCTTAATTCACTGTCTTGCACTCCTCCATGGTCCCTAAATCACACATGTTTTAGGGATCAATCATGCTTGTGCATGCATAACTAGTAAGAGTGTGAGTGGAGTCCCACTATGAGTTTGTACCTGTGGAAAAACACAGACAGCAGGCTGGCTATCTTATCTTTTGTGGGACTGCACCAAGAGGAGCAAAGCACTCAGGACACAAGCACTCACTCTCACGGGTGAGGGTAATAGCATGAACTACCCTCAGTTGCCAAAGGCAAACAAAATGTTAAATCCTTTCACACTGCCTCTGTCAATAACCACAAGAAAACAGACCTCAAGTATCAGGTTACCTCTGTTAAGAAAACCAGTCATGACTCTGCATGCAAGATATTTACAAATACAGTGGTGTATTATTTACATTTACTAATAAATTGAAGCCAACTATTACAAGGAAAAGCATACAATTCTGTTCAACATCACACCCATAGCTCCAAAGGATGTCAGATCAGTTTACAGACAAAAGAAACAACAGACTGCCAGAGCCTAACAGCATATATCTTACCATCATCATCATCTTGGTTTGGATTAGGCACATCTTTTAAAATGCTGAAGATTTCATCATTACTGGCCTTATTTTTAATTGCGATTGTCAAGCAGAGTGCCACAGTATATCCAGGAAGAGACCCTAAACAAAAAGCAGAGGTCAAAAATACACAGAAGGCAAGTGAGTACTTTTAACACCAACCTGCCTCAGAGCAACAAATGTACTTCCCAGCTATACCTAAAACCATCTTTTTCCAGTGTCATTGTCCACATCACTGTTCCATGAAATGACTCAAAACATTTCCTGGTCTTTGCATTAAATTAAAAACTTCCAATAGAACCTTTAGAATTAAGGTCAGGTAATGACTGACTAGAGGTAAGGTCAGGTAATCCTGTCTAAAGTTCCACCAGTTTCCTAAAGATACAATACTGCCCTGTTTTTCCTTCTTGTATCTTTGATGATGACACTTCTATGCTCAGGATTGTCTTTACAGTGAGTAATAAGATGGAGAGATACCTTATTATTAATTTTAATCTCTACATCATCCACTGCCTCTGCACGCATTAAACCAGATTTACTGGTAAAACCTTCTACTGTTTCATGAAGTACAAAAAAGAAACACATTATCACTTCATATGCTGACTTTTGCACAGTATTGTGCCAAAATTGAGGAAATAAGATGAATTTTCAAATTTTAGACTTCTGTCGAACAATGCTGCACAACACCACAACCACTTCAGTGAGAGTAACTTCAAGTATCTGGATTTTCTTTTCTTCATAAAGTAGAGAAGAGGATTATATTACAGAGACCCAGACTTCATATATATTAATTGCTCATGTGAAGCATATTTACCCATATGAAAATCATGCATATTTATTATATTTATATATATTTATATATTTATTTCAGCTTCTGTTTTTCTTCATGAAGAAAACTGATAATTACAGTAAATCTAGTGCGCTTCCTTGCTCTTAAACAGTATTTTCTTAACTCAAGCCCTCACTAACTTTAATACTTACTATTACTTTCATCTCCGTATTTGTACACGCACACTGGATTAGCAGGACTGAGGACAGAAAAGCTTGCAGGAACAATGTCTATTATTCGCTGATGATAGGAGAGTCTGGAAATAACAAGTTTCACAGCAGTACAATTAAAATGGATATAATACCAGGGCTAATCCTAAAGTGACTGCTTTATAATGCTTTTCCCATATTTAACTTTCATAGAACAAAAATCAGGATGTTTATACAACAGAATGGCAGCTTCTGCTAGGTAGTAAGAGCTACATAAACCCAACTTACTAGTAGTTGCTTTCATTTTGAACTTCATGAAGATAGTTTCATCCTCAGTCAGATTAGCTTGAGAGGCTGCCAGGTAGGATGTTTTATGCAAAAGCCTTAAGATGCACTGCAGAAGACTAGTAGGATGTTGGTGCTCAAAGCAGCAATAATATTCAACTGGATGTGTCCATTTTACTTTCTTGCTTATTTCACTTCCACAAAGGCTTCATTTTGCTACCAGTTTTCAGTGAAATGAAAAAGTGCCACACAATAATTTTACTTGTTTTGCAGTGCAATACCTTCACACTTCCTATACTGAATCCACCCAAAGTCATCTGAATGTTTTCATGTAGGATACCGAATACCATAGGCTTTGGAACATTTTGCTCTGTTTCCTATATTTCTCTCTCTCAATTTTAAGTCCAGCCCTGATTGTGTACTGTTGTCTTTGGGTTTGGGGGTTTTGTTTGTAGGGTTGTTTTTTTAAAGGCCAATGGACATCAGAGGCATCTAGAAGGAAAGAGTAGATTCTCAGGTTTTAGTAAAACTAATGATCTGTTCTCTCTGTTTCTGTGAATGCTGAATACTTTACAGGAATATTGACTAAACTCTGTTTCTTTGTGTGCCTACTGTGAAGCATGTCTTTTTGTAACTACAGGTCTGCACACCTAAGCTCACTACTATCTGCTCCAACTGTTTTTCCCCTCTTCTCTAAAGTGTCCTGAGTGTCCTATAGCAGAGAAATGAGATTAAAATCATACAAAAACCAGACTCATCTCTTAACTGAAGCTGAATTGTAAGAACAGATGTCCCTAAGCCAAGATTCACATTAAAAGCAATCCAACAGTATCCAGAAGCAAAGATCAAACTTTGCCTTGAACACAAGGATCAAACGATCTTACTTACCGCATGCACTTTTCCAAAACCTCTCTCACAAATTTGGGTTTGGGCTTTTCAAGGTCCTGAGTAAGACAATCTGACCTATCAGAGACAGAACGTGACAGCTTTTAGCAACAATGATTGTGCTTTAGTCTCTTTTTGGCTTGGTCTAAAAGGTACGAAGCAATAATGGTCTAAGGACAACTGGAGTGCTTGACACTTACTTTTACAGTGTAGGCAATTTTAAGACAATGAGCTGTTTATTTCCTTACTGGCCATGAGTGTTCTCAGAATCTCATCTCTGAGTGATATATTTTCAAGTAGCTTCCCTTCCTGCACCAGATTAAAAATAATTTGTGCTTACAGTTAGCTGGCTTTCCCTTTCTTTGGGAAAGGAACCTTGTGTGATTTCATACTCTGTTCCTCCCTCAGCAGAATTTTTGAAATTCTGGCTAATTTCAAATGTGTTTTAGATAAAAGTCTCACAGACAGTCATTTGTGAAAAATGGCAGTGAGAGAGAACCACAGAAGCAATGCCATCAAGGAATATCCAGGCAAAGAAAATCAGCTCTTTGAAGACTGCTGCCTGGTCAGTCAACATGGATGTATGCTAGGATAGCCAGCAAGCACTTAAATCCATATGAGGACAACACAAGAAACTTAAGCCACAGAAACATATCACAAAAAAAGGCTGCACTCCTCTCCACATGGAGACTTGGGCAGATCAGCAATGGAAAGCATGTACAGTTGCAGGCTGTGGAAGTTACTGCAGGGAGGACTTAATCCCAAGGTGACTCTTGTTGCTACATGGGTGCCTGGAATGGAAAGCTCAGGGGAACCTGTGTTAGGTATTGATGGAGTCCGGGGAGTTTCTGCTAAAGATGCAAGTTCAAGATTTGGCATGGTAAGAATGGATGTCAGGACCAGCTCCAACAGAACTTCAGGTGCTAGGAATTGGCAGGAGGAAAACAGATAACAAAGGTCTCAAGGATAAAGGTTATAATGAAAGATTTAGGGTAGGGCAGAGACCAAGATTACAGAATACATACAGGATACAAGAAGTCAGGCCAAACCATTAAAAGTAAATTGAAGAGTAATTTTTGAGTATTTGTGAGAAACTGACTGAGGATGCAGGACAAATTAAAGAAATCATGATTCTGTTTCCCGTATTCATGGAATGCTTACACTGGTTTGAGATTTATCACCAGGTCACCAGGGACAACACAGTGTGTAAAGAGATTACAAAAGTAATCTACCACTGAGTGGTGGTGAACAGATTAAGACAAATCTCAGAAGAGCTGAAGAAAAGCAATTAGCAGGGCCACTATGCTGTGACGCTTCCTGGTGAAGTTTGAAATCTAAAGTTTTTGCAATATCATGTTTGATTCAAAGGAAGGGAAACTTACCAATCTTCCCAGCTCCAACGGAACTGAAAGTTGCTCAAGTGGTGAGAAAACCAGTTAATAAATCTTTATTAAAAGAAAAAGAAAGATTCATTAAATGTCAGAAGTGCAGAAAAACTTTCAGTTGAGATTTTCTTATAAGTGCATTTCACTTTCCAAAGTTAAACCTAAACTAGAAAGCTATTAGAGCATTAAACAAGCATTTACGTTGACAGGTAAAAAGACTGACTTCAGAGAGTCAGAAAGAAGCCTTTATGGACAAATAAATAGTCTGTCACATTGTGTTGCTTTATACAAAGATGTGACCTATTAAATTAACAATTAAAATGTAAACTTTCTGTGAATATGCAACTTTCACACTTTTTATAAGTAATTTCAGCTCTCCTACACAATGCAGGCTTCACTCAAAGGGCAAAATCACCACCACTCTCCTCCTCTGGGTGGCACATGCACCATTAACTCCACTTCCAGTTTGCGCCTCAGACCACTAGGGAGCAGGTGTAGTACTAGTTAACAGTGTACTATGCAACTACGGACAGCTCTGAACACTGAAAAATTGTCACCAGTCTTAACTGTCCTGTACAGCCAGCCAGATTTGTGACCCTGGGGGAGTGTCTCTGGGAGGGAGAGGCAAGCACTCAGCCCTCCACCTTCTCTTTAGAATGCTCAAAGCCATACCCCAGAAAACATTTTGAATAGCATCAAGAAGTTCTAAGGATTTCTGACTACTCTTTCCATAGCCTTTTTATTTTTCTGTACATTGAATATCGAGGAGTATTTTCCATCATCTCCAAAACACATTTACCTGTCCACACACGTTGTATTCATTGTATCCAACCGCATGTAGAGCATTTCTGTGGCTTGTGCAAGCTGAAAATTCCTTATTAAGGTTTACTACATAAAAGCACTAGATAAATCAGATGTTATTCCTTTCAGTTTTTTAATAGAATGTAATCAACTTTCTGTACTGAAAGCTTCCGAGGTCTACTCCAAAATCAGGTAACTCATAGTAAATCCACAGTGGGATAAATGAAGAATACTTTTGAGTTCTACCCTCTAATCCCAGTCTGGTTTTCTTCCATTACTGCAATAATACTGTTGGCTTCTTCCACAGACAGCCAGAATTCACATAATGCAATATGCAAAACGACACTAATATGAACATGACACCAACCTCCTTATGGACTACTTTTGCAATCTCACCAGTCTAGCTTCATGGGCTGCTGTTGATGCTAACCAACAATCTTTGATAACCACTGAAAGCCTGAGAAAGTATGTTTGCATTGTCTTTACCCAAGAAGGCCTTTATCCTACTAACAATATCCCTATTCACATTAAAAACTGTCTGCACTGATGTCTACTCAATTTTTGAAATAGACTTGGCTCTTATTGAGATTACATGACTTGCACATAGTGAATGGTATCATGAAGTAGAATGAAAATTTGTGTAAGAAATTACCAGTGGATAGATGTTTGTTATCCATCCTCCATTCTCAGTCTGTAGCTTGCTCTAAAACAATAATCTAAAATGGCAGTAAACTAGGGGCAACATAACAGTGAGAATTCACTAGGAGTCATGCCTCCTCCCTCAACATTTAGCCACCCTGTCTGAGCTGACAGATGATTATTGACCTTTTGAATGGTCCTAGCAGGGGCACTGAGGGGGAAATCAGGACAGTTCCTTTAAATCATCTGTTACACTTCCTACTAAAAAAAGAACAGGAGCACTCACACAATTGTTAGAGCAAAACATCAAGTCTGTCACTTTCTTCTCAGCCTGTAACATACCCGTGGCCATGCTGCACTTTGCGCAGACCTAAACAGGCTGCGGTGACAAGAGTATTGTATTTTATCCCCTCACCAAGACAGCACTTCTC
Organism: Megaceryle torquata; assembly: GCA_024611175.1. Lineage (NCBI taxonomy): Eukaryota > Metazoa > Chordata > Aves > Coraciiformes > Cerylidae > Megaceryle > Megaceryle torquata. The sequence continues at coordinate 25,243 of JANIJG010020809.1, forward strand.
AGGAAGGTCAGAGGAAGTACCAGAACATTGCCCAGAAAGCTGAAGAGTCTTGCCGCCCACTTGGCAAGTCTGGATCTGTGCCAAGTAGGCCGTGCAAAGCTTTCATGTGATTGTTACAGGTAAGGTTTCATGCAGCTGCTGTAAAATATTAATGCTGCCACTATTTATTGCTATCCCATCAACTACAGGACAAACAAAATAAGGACTAAATTTTATAAACAATCTCCAGCAGTGCAGAAAGGATACAACTTGTGGTAAAGAACCAGGCTGCAGTTTGCACAGTTCAATCAGGAGTGTCGTGTACATGACTTCAATGTGGGGTGGAGACGGAAGCTGAAATAATTCCGCAAATATTACCTGTAAGAGAAGGTGGCACAGAATCAGAGCAGAGTCCAACAAGGCCTGCACAACCCTCAGCTTTGTAATAATGGCCTTCAATCTTAAATAATTACACACCCAAAAAGGCCCATGTTATTGTGTCAAATGCATGTTTCTGGAAAAAGAGATAAACTTAGAAAGGTAGTGTTGACACTATACTGTACTATACAGTCCACTCTAACTGCCTTTATCACTTCATACAACACTGGCATTATGCATCTATTACACCTAACAAATACACCACAGAACTGTAGAAATGGGCAGTCACAGTATGACCCACTGCAGTGCTACCACATGATCTAAGAAAACTGGAAATCATCTGATCCTGTTTAATACTAAATATAAATATTAAACAGTAAATGAAGCCTAAGCATTTAGTATGAAATACTATTTGCATTAAAATGACATCCATATCTTTTCCATGGTGTCCTCTTTTCTCCTAGACAAAAACTTAAATAAAGCCATCACTTTCAACTGAAAATTACAAGCAGGATTTCATACAGCAAAAATATATGCTCAGTACTCCTCAGCAAAGGATCCTGCTAAGAAAACTGAAAAGAATCCTGCAGTCAGCAACTATGGGTTTAATGACAAGTTCGCCTATAATAACAGCATATCAAACCTTGAGGGCTACAAAAAGATCATAATTCTACAACATTCACCTCTGAGTTTCTGTTTATTTTCCATGTTGTTCTCAACTAGATTCAAATTACATCAAAGGAATCCGGAAACTTGGATTCATTATAGTTGGTCAACTTCCTCCTTAAAGTTTGGAACAAACATGGCAGAATCGAAGCTTACATGAGTAAGCTTTAGAAAACCTTTTACTAGCATTAAGAAATCAACATCCATTTATAGATTCCACAAACACCACATGAAAGCATGTTGACTAGAACCTTTTATTCTAAGGAAAGCACTGAAAGCCTGAAGAGACTGCAAGGAGCTGGAGAATCTTTCTGTGACAGTATAATTTGGTCATACTGCAAAGGCAGATACAGTAAAAAGGTAGCAGGTATCCCATTAGGTAGCAACTGCTCCTGTTCTCAAGATAGGAAATAACTGGAAGATCAGACATTATCTGTGTGAGATACTGCATAAAACTGTATTCACAATATTCACAAATAAAATTCACATATTCATTAGCAAACATTTGGATTAAGGGTTTCAAATTGGCACACCATGCTTTGTGAGAATAAAAAGGCCACAAGAAAGATCAGGGCATTGATGATTTCAATGTCTGAACTCATCATGACAAGTGCAAGCTGCACTAAAAGCCATAGAACAACAGGGCACGACAGACCAATAAGCCAATGATGCTGCCCAGACAATCCCTGTTCACAGCTACCAGAAATATCCACATGTGCATCTACAAGAAGCTACTGAAAGGTGTCACTTTTCAGTGTTTTGCACAGATTCCAGGTAGCATGGAGCATTCCGTGCTCCACTTGACAAACTATGAGGTGGAGCTTTAGGGACCTCAAAAGTAGATATACTTGGGAAGATACTGACAACCACTTTCCAGATACATTTACCTAACTGTTATGTTCTGAACCTTAAATAACACTTTCTTTTATTGGTTACACTATATTATTTCCACAGTTTTGTGACCTCATCTGAAAATGTTAGTGAAGTTTCACCAATTAAACTGTTCTTGAAAGCAACATAGCAAGTTGACTGTTAATCAAGACCTTACCAGGGAGCAGTAGTAATTAGAACATAAACATGAAAAAAAAGTATGCTAAGCCTTAAAAACACTGGAGCTTCATTAAAAGGTCATCATGGACGTGATGGTTTGGGTCCAGAGGAGGGCCACAAGGATGATCAGGGGGCTGGAACACCTCTCCTATGAGGACAGGCTGAGGGAGCTGGG